>JAMKPZ010002004.1:0-48706 GCA_024699675.1 Amphibolis antarctica
GGAAGCTCCTACAGGTATGTTTTTTGAGAATTTTAATTTACTCGGAGAAATTAAAATTAATTTTGTAAATAAAAAGAAAAATATATAATAATTAAGATAATATAATTTTATACATCAAAAATAAAAAATAAAAGCCTTAAGCCTCTGACCTTTTGAAAGGGTCAATGGGGGGAGTTGTCGGGCACTGCGTGCGCGGTGGCGACGGACGAGAGCGAAACGAGAAGCCAGACGACGACGGAGGCGGCCACGGAGAACTGAAGAAAAAGTGGAAGGCGTTTCTAAGGTTAATCTTACTTGTTTCTCCCTTTCAATTGTTTTTTCACGGTTCTGTTTGGTATCTCCAACTCTTCTTTTATATTCCACCATCTAATAATTCTTTTTATAGTTCTTTTATTCATTTTCAAGATGATATTTTACTTTGTTAATCATGGTTTCAAATCTTGTTGTTGATGGCTTTTCATGTTGTTCTTTCCCTTAAAATCAGTCGATTTGTTTCCCAAAATCAAATAGATTTCAGTCAAAATCAGATGGCAAGCATATTTAGAACTACATGGTTATTCGCGAGGTATTGGAAATTCTAGGGAAACCAATGTTTGTGATGTTACTTTGGTTTAGGAGTTCATCTTTTGTAAGAATCCTGTAGTAGCTCAAGAATCAATTGCAAAATGCAGAAGATTGAATTAACACAGAGCATGTAAAAAAAAACATTAGATTTGGATCTGTGTGACTACCTACAGTAGATAATCTACCATTTTTTTCTTAGCATGTCATAAGAGAAAATCTCATCATATTAATGTATCATGGTTACTTATTTTAGAATTCATTGATTAGCCTTAATAAGCATGTGTTTTGTAAAGTACTTTTAAAATGAGAAAATTCACTTACAAATATATTTGGTGATTGAATTTAGGTCCAGTCTTTTTCCTCTGTTTTCCTTCGATAGAGATGCACAACAGACCGGATCACAAGCACAAGTAGCCATGAAGCTTCGTGGTATTGGCTCTCTCTCTTTCTCTCTCTCTTCTGGCTTCGTTATGTTTTTTCTATCCTCTAAATAAAATTCTACTGGTAGAAGGCTTTTTGCTAGGTGTAGATTGACCATGTATTTCAGTTTGGACAAATTTTTTTAGTATCTAGAATCCAAAAGTTAAGCATCCATGTCATGTTTTGAGTTCTTCCAACGGAAGGTTCCAGGATTTTTGGTTGTAGCATGCTTTAGGCAAAATCCTTTTACCATTTCATCCTTTTTGAATCTAGCTTATATCATCTTCTAGCATGAACAAAATTGGACGACAATCTAGTCTAATTTTTGTTAATTACAGCAATTTCACCCTTCATAGCTTTCTTCAACTGTGAGCAACCAAGGGCTTCTTGTACCTTGTTTCCATTTGAGCCACATTAGTTTGTTGGTAAATGTCTATAAGGGATCATGTCCCTGTAACTGGTATTGTATCAATCTCATCACCCATATGTTGATCACCATCTTCATCATTTGTAAGTCGATCAAGAACTTCATTCCCTAATTGTTCAACTAATTCAACATCGAATTTTCTTGTAAAGATGGAATGGGCAACAAGTTGGTGGAGTATCTTGTTTATCAATCTAGTCCCAACCTACATCTTCTTTGAAGACTACATCCATAGATACAATCATTTTTCTGGTGGATGGTTGATATACTTTGTAAGCTTTTGAGACCAAGTTACATCCAACAAACACTCCAATACTTGTAGTATGATCTAGTTTATCACACTGCACTTTAGTAATTTGAGTGTAACACAAACAACCAAACACTTTAAAATAAGAAAGTGATGATTTATAACCATACTAGGCCTCAAATGGTGTGAGGTCTTCCAACTCCTTTGTGGGTAATTTATTCTAGATGTAAACAGCTGTATTAGCTGCTTCAACCCAGAATTCTTTAGGAAGTGATTTTCCAAACAGCATGCATCTCACCATCTCTATAATTGTACAATTTTTCTTTGACTTATTCCATTTTGTTTGTGGTGTATAAGGTGCAATTAACTGATGCTAAATTCCTAATGTACTACAAATATTATTCAATGCATCATAGGTATATTCTTTCCCATTGTCAAACCGAACAACCTTTGATTCTGCAATTAGTTCGATTTTCAACAACTTACTTGAACTTTTGAAAAAACATTACCGCTTCTTATTTACAGTTCATAAAATATATCCAACACATCCTTGTATGGTCATCAACAAAGATTAGATAAAAGATGCTACCATGGATTGATGGAGCTAGTGTTCATAGGTCTTGCCACATCTGTATGAATAAGTTGTAATTTTTCTGTTGCCCTCCAATTTGATGTTGAAAAAGATTTTCTACATAGCTTCCCCAATTGACAGGTAGTGCAGATGGACAGATTTTCATCTAAAGTTGGTAATCCTTCTACCAGGTGCATGCTCTTCGTAGTCTTATTCGATCTAGGTGGAAGTGACCTAAATGCGTGTGCCAAGTGCTTACACTAATAGCATTACAAGAGTATACAGTTTGATTTTAATTTACTTGGAGAAATTAACATTAATTTTGTAAATAAAAAGAAAAATATATAATAATTAAGATAATATAATTTTATGCATTAAAAATAAAAAATAAAATCCTTAAGCCTTTGACCTTTTGAAAGGGACAATGGGGGGAGTTGTTGAGCACTGCATGCATGGTGGCGATGGACGAGAGCGAAACGAGAAGCCAGACGACGACAGAGGCGGTCACGGAGAACTGAAGAAAAAGTGGAAGGCATTTCTAAGGTTAGTTTTACTTGTTTCTCCCTTTCAATTGTTTTTTCACGGTTCTGTTTGGTATCTCCAACTCTTCTTTTATATTCCACCATCTAATTCTTTTTATAGTTCTTTTATTCATTTTCAAGATGATATTTTACTTTGTTAATCATGGTTTCAAATCTTGTTGTTGATGGCTTTTCATGTTGTTCTTTCCCTTAAAATCAGTTGATTTGTTTCCCAAAATCAAATAGATTTCAGTCAAAATCAGATGGCAAGCATATTTAGAACTACATGGTTATTCGAGAGGTATTGGAAATTCTAGGGAAACCAATGTTTGTGATGTTACTTTGGTTTAGGAGTTCATCTTTTGTAAGAATCCTGTAGTAGCTCAAGAATCAATTGCAAAATGCAGAAGATTGAATTAACACAGAACATGTAAAAAAAAACATTAGATTTGGATCTGTGTGACTACCTACAGTAGATAATCTACCATTTTTTTCTTAGCACGTCATAAGTGGAGATCTCATCATATTAATGTATCATGGTTACTTATTTTAGAATTCATTGATTAGCCTTAATAAGCATGTGTTTTGTAAAGTACTTTTAAAATGAGAAAATTCACTTACAAATATATTTGGTGATTGAATTTAGGTCCAGTCTTTTTCCTCTGTTTTCCTTCGATAGAGATGCACAACAGACCGGATCACAAGCACAAGTAGCCATGAAGCTTCGTGGTATTGGCTCTCTCTCTTTCTCTCTCTCTTCTGGCTCTTACCATTTCATCCTTTTTGAATCTAGCTTATATCATCTTCTAGCATGAACAAAATTGGACCACAATCTTTTTTATTCTTGATTACTAGAGTACAAATTGCACAGGAAAATCCAAACACAGGAACATACACTTCATTGAAAATGGTGGCAACCTATTAAAGGAGTTGATTTCCTCCACTCATGGCAAGATCAATCCCTTTCGTATGTTCTCCCTCAAAGAGCTGCAAAAGGCAACAGATAACTTCAGTCCCAACATGATAATTTCCCAGGGCTTCATGTCTGTGGTTTACAAAGGAATTCATGATGGTCAGTTGCTTGCTTTTAAGAGCTACCGCCAACACATTGTTGAACATGACATGTTCATCAACGAGATGGTTAGCCTATCACAAGCCAATCATAGGAACATACACAAGCTCATAGGATGTTGCATAGAGACCAAATTTCCAATGTTGGTCAGTGAACTGTTTCCAAATGGATCTCTCCATGAAAGATTAAGCAAGGCAGACGCTTCCAACCAGCTTCAATGGGCTAGGCGTCTGAGAATTGCAATTGAGGTTGCAGATGCTGTAGCTTACCTGCACACTGCACTTCGACTGCCGATCACGCATGGGCTCATCTCTTCCCGCAGCATCCTCCTTGATGAATTCAGCGGAAAACTATGTACCTTTATGTTCTCAGAGATGCAGAAGGATCCTGCTTACTGTGATCAAAATATAGGCAGGGACATCCATGGCTTTGGAATGTTGTTGGTTGAGCTCACAGTCGGGAAGGCACTATTTTTGAATTATGATCATACATGGGATGACATCCTCAGAATTGCTGCCAAAAACATTGAGAAAGAGGATATGCCCAAGGCAAAGGCAAATGCTTGCCTTGAACTAGCCATGAGATGCATTGCCTCAAACAATGAGGGCAAAAGACCTAGTATGAAACAAATTGTACGAGAATTGAGGAAGATAAGCAAGTCAGATGCAAGTGGATCAGAGTAATTTCTGGATGTATATGTCAATAACACTGCATTTAGTTATGAAATGTTCTAATTTGAAATAAAGTTGAATTCTATAGCGAGATAAAAAATTGTAAGCTAAGTTTTGTACAGTATTGATGATGTGTCGGAGTTTGTGTAGAAATGTAGTTTGAACTAAAAGTTTGTTATCAAACAAAGTTACGGTGAACTTTTATGAACATGCTATCCTTAACCTTTGGATACATTGTTAAGTAATGACTGTATCAAATATATATAACTACTAGTTTGGAAATTTACCTCTTGTTGGCACAACCTTGCTTCTGAAAATAATGTTTAGTGATATATATTTTCTGGAATTTAGAATCTATTTGTGCGAAAAAGAAAATTTAATCAAAAATAGAATTGAAAAATTATGAAACTCAAAAATTTGTATGATTGTTTGTACACATCACAGAAAGTTGAGAAAAATTGTTTTTAAAGTAATTAATTGATAAGTAAAAAAATTGTGTAATTAAAATATACATACTTTTAAAATATGAATATTTAAATAATACTTCAAAAGTAGCAACGCAATTTGATCGATGTTTTAGTACAAGTGAATTCAATTTTAAAATACTTATTACTTTAATATTGATTAATTTTGAAATACTAATTACTTGATTAAGGTTAGCATTAGTTTCATCACATTAGTTACATATAATGAAAAGTTCTATTTTTGGTGAAGATCTAAAATTCTATACCATCGTTTTTCATTTAAATAATATCTTGTAAGGCTATTTTTTAATAATGGAATATTTACAAAAAAAGATGACTATTTTTGCACAAACAAATTCATTAATATTATGATATTAGCTTTTTGATAATACCAAATAAAAATATATTTACACCACTAGATTAGAAATCACCGAATAAATTTTCTAGTTGATAATTTAATGATGGTGTTATTGGTGTAAAAGAAAAGGTGGAATAATACTTTACATCGATTTTTTAGAATTTCTACAAATTTTAATTTTCCTTCAAAAATTTTCAAGCACCAGAAAAGACAAATTTTCCTTGCTAAAATTTTCATTTCTAAATTTTTTCACCTGACACAACACCGCCCCTATCTAAACCCTAAATTCCAATCCTTGTAATATCCAGTCATCAATCCAAATAAACTGTGAAACACAAGAGACGCCATTTTGACAAAATTTGAATCAATCCTTATTTCTCCAGAAGTTCATTATTTATGGAGAAAGTAGAGATACAGTTAAAATCTCAACCTTGCAATTTTTGGCTAAAATATGAATGCCATGTTGTAGTACCAAGTGAAATACATTTTTCCTATGAGACTTCAACAAAAAAAGAAAAAAAGAAACAGATGAAACAACCAACAGAAAGAATAAAAGAATGATGATAAAATGTGCTGCAACACTACATGCAATGGTAGGTGGCAGCAGCAGAGTTCATCTCCCCAAGTAAGTGCAGGGCTTGAGGAACCACAACATATGCAATGCCTTAGCTTCTGTACCAGCAGGTGCAACGAAGCTACAACCATTCTCTACTATTTGTGGCAGTTCACACTCGTTCTCCTTATTCTTCTCCAGTTCTTGGAGTACACCTCTCTCCTAAGTTGTACACATCAAGAGGGAACTGATTAGCAACATGCACATGCATATTCATCTGCTTATATAATGATAACATAGCTAAAAAATGTCATCAGTAATTCAATCATGGCATGACTAGGAGCAAAATCTTGGTTAATTAGACATAACATGCAACTAATCCAAGCAGGGATGTGCAATGCTTTGTGGTCCATTCAAAATGTTTGCCCCGAAAATGTATCAACAAGCATTTCTAAATGAGATAGATAAAAACTAACACAGTACAGTCATTAGAATCTAAATCATAAATTAAATTCTAGTGATAAACCAATCTGATTTTGAGTTTAATGAGATTTTTTAGTTAATCATAACTAGGAATTCCAAAGTTCAAGGTAGAGTTTAGGTTAATTTCAATGTAATGTAAATCATATGAGATTTTTAAATCACTGTTCAAAATCTGTACGAAATCTTTCTTAATTTTATAGGTGTCTGTATTTTTGAAATTAATAGGAAATAATAGAAAATGATAAAAAAATTTACCGTTATTTCCTACTATTTCACGTGATTTTCTATTAATTCTAAAAGCACAAATACCATTTTTAATCTTATAATCAAATTTCATATCAAGAGGGAGTAAAAAGTATACAAGATTGATTTTGTTTCTTTATTCTATCATTTCAGAAAAATAAACTACAGAACACTGTTCAAAAATCTTCGAAAATCCATGCAGAATCTATTACATCAACCATTATTTAAGCAAGATTTTCCTGAAAAATAGCATTCAAAAATGCATCCATGGGAAGTGCTTTGTTGAAACTCACCGGAGGTAGAGGTTCCAAAGGCTTGAGTGGTGAAGCTTTTGCTTGCTTGTACCGCCCCACCGGAGAAGGAATCTGCTGGGGAGTGGGCGGACTTGACCTCACTTCCTGCTGCAGCAATGCCAGCCCTTCCCTACACTCTGGCCTTCTGCAATTACTCAAGCAACAACTCCACTGTTAAGACCAACTGCTGTAAAGCTGATCAAGAGAAAAGCTTCTTTTCCATCCTATCTGTTCTAATTTTTTTGTGGTAGAGGGATGCTTCCTAAAATCTCATGGATGAAAAGGATCAACCTTGTAAATTTTGGACTAAAATATGAATGTCATGTTGTGGTACCAAGTGAAATGCTTTTTTTCATAAGAGATAAAAAAAAACAATGAAACAACTAACAGATAGAACACACGAATGATGATGAAATGTGCTGGAACACTAGGGAAGTAGCAATGCAAGCCCTTCCCAACACTCTGGCCTCCTGAAACTACTCAAGAACAACACCACTGTTAAGACCATCTTCTCTAAAGCTGATCTAAAGAAGCTTCTTTTCCATCCAATCTGTTCTAGCTTCATTCACCAACCCCACTCCCTCACTCCAGGTGTAGGGAAAAGTGATTTTCAGGTAAATGATTTTGAAATAAAAAGGAAAAAATGATTTTGAAATGGAAAGAGGGAAAAAAGTGATTTTAATAATGGAATGAGTGAATTGGAAAATAAGAATATCATCGTGAAAATAAAAGTACTCTTTTTAGAAAAAGGAAATTCGTACCTGCATTGGTTAGAATTGCTGTACTTGCCCAATTTCTTCCTGCTCTTCTCTTTCTGTGGCTCGAGTTTCTTCTCATCATCACCTTCTTCATCCCTACATAGAGGCTTCCTATCCGAACCAATCATGGCTAATTTTTTGATCTCGTTGCAGAATTCAGATATCTGGCTCAATATATCCTTCCCAGAAAACAGGTTCCTTGCCGAACGGGTGCTCTTCAGATCGTGCCTCTGGTGCTGCAGCTCACCCATTTCCTCCCTCTTTGGTTTCTCTGCACTGGACTTGATTGTGATGTCCTTAACAGCCTTCACACCAGAATTCACGGTGTGGGTTCGAGCTGGGGAATTGATGTTCGGGTTCTGGTTCTCGATGTCATCCCAAGATTTCTTCTTGGATGTAGCAAGTTTTGCTCTGGGTGAATGGCGAAGTAGGGAAGAAACCAAAGAAGAAGAAGAAGTCAAATGTGATGGAAGCAGAACACCTCTCCGCTTCAGGTTCCCATCTCTAGATCAAAATGCAACAAGAACCCAGATCAACAGAAACAAAACTCCAACAAATAATTGATCAGAGAAAAAGATTAGAAAAGAGAACAAATCTACCTTTGTTGGTTGGTGATACTGCTGCTGATACAGAGAGGACCCAAAACAGAATCCTGCAAAAGAAATCAAGAACCACGATCAGAAACAAAAAAAAAGGACCTTGAATCCCGGCAAGAATTTTTTTTTTTTTTTTTCCCCGGCAAGAATTGGGCAATACAGAAAGAGTCGCGAAATGAGTGCTGAAGCAAAACCTAGATGGCGAGACATTACTAACCTTGGGTTTCGGAGGAGTGGACGACGACGACATTTGAAGGTAATCTTCTTGTGTCTTCAGATGCCTACAATCTAGAAACAAATGAACACATCAGCGTGTGGAAAACGAAGAAGAAGAAGTACCCAAGTGCTTTCGGAAGCCTGTATCATCCAAGATCGACACCGAACCAGACCTTAGGAAGAGAGATGGGGGTTATGCAATACCGGGACGACAGAACCAGGCCTCGTCGCCGCCGCCGTCGTCATTGCTGCCGCGGTGTTCGCCGGTGAAGTCTACCCATTTGGGGGCGTCGAAGTGCTCGTAGAGGTCGTCCCGCACGAACCTTGAGTCCACATTGTTCCAGTCGATGTCGGCCGGCTCCATTCTTGAGAAAGAGAGAGACGTTGGAGGCGGCGGTGGCGGTGCTCGTGGTGCCACTGCCCCGTCCTCTTTTTCGAACGCAGAATGCAGACCGTTGGCGGATCTACCGAGATCACGTGCGGTAATAATATTTTTTGGTAACCCATCACGTGCTAGAGGGTTTTTTTTAATGATTAAAGTAAATCAAGTAACGAGAAAAAAAATGATTAAGATGAGAAAAAGAGAAAAAGTTATTTTGATAATAAAATAAGTATGTTAAAAAATAAAAATATATTATAAAAATAAGAAAAATTTTAAAAATTAAAAGTAAAAAGAAGTAATTGATACCTAAAACAGTTTTTCACTTATCAGCATTTTTTTCAGTTTTTTTTTGAATTTGTTTAAAGTTTTGGAAAAATAAAAGAAAAAAGAAAAAAGGCAATACTGATGCCTACATATTATTTTTCCAGCCACCGATTCCTATCTGGGGTTTATTTTCGACCATCTATTATTTTTAGTGGGATTTTTCTGATTTTTTGGAATTTTTTAAAATTTGAGAAAAATTACAAAAATTGTAAAATAAAATAAAATGAACCGCTGATGGAAAGCCATCGGCGGTTCGTTTCGTCCACGTTTTTCAATCAGAATTTTTTTAAAAAAAATTTGTTTAAATTTTTTGAAAAAACACAATAAAATGAACACTGATGCCTACATATCGACAATTTATTTTCGAGTAACGGCATCTATTTTGTTTTTTTTTTTGGATCGTTGTGATTATTTTTTGATTTTTCGTGATTGTTTGAATTTTAAAAAAAATTATAAAGTTTTTGTATTTTGTATTTTCGAGTAACTGTCTTCTTTTATCTATATATATTTTATAATGATTCTTAAAACTTTTTGTATTTTGATTAACACATTTATAAGTACATAAATAAAATATTTGAATAACGTTAAAAAACGTAAAGTTTATTTCTGAATTAATTAAAAATAAATAACTTTTTCGTTACGTGTGGACGCTAGAAAGATCTGTACAGGCAAAAAAAAAATTGTATATTCGACCTTATTTGGAAGAGTTTTAGTTAAATTTAAAAGTTAAAATTAAAATTAATAAAATTAATAAAATTAAAATTATATAATAATTAAAATGATAAAAATTTATATAGTAATAATATATTAGGTGTTCGTTTATGTGTATTAGAAATTTAGGTAAAGAAAATTTTTAAAAAAGAAAAGGCAAAGTACATTGAAATTCAAGAAAAGAAAAATTCAAAAGAAACGTTTTGACGTGTGTTACGGAAAATTCAGAAAATCATATAAAATTGATTGTGACGATGTAGAAAAGATGACAAAGTAAAAATTATATTTTAAAAAGTTTACAAAAGAAAAAGAAACATCTAGATCCGAATACACTTGACTATGATGATGACATTAAAAGCAATTAGAGTGAATCAATACTTGTGCTAATGATAACAAAGACACAAAAATTATTCAAACAAAGGAACAAATAAAACGTAACAAGAGTAACACGAAGTAAATGTAATCACAAGACGATTTTTTTTAGATTGTATAGAATTTTATAGAAAGAAGATGAGTAAATTTGAAAAATATACTATTTATATTATAAAAAAATTTAAAAAATTTCTCAAATTATCTTATATCTTTGAATAATAAAAAAAAATTTAAATTTTATTTTTTACATTTTTGTACACAAAACTTCCGTGGACGAATCCTTTCACTCCCGTCCTCCTATTGGGCAAAAACACTTTAGATGAATGATTTTTTTATTAAAATAATGAAAAGAGACGAGTGATAAATGCAGAAGACGTTCGGCTTCGGCATCGTTTGTTTTGGTATTTTTGTAGGTAAGTTGAATTTAATTATTTAAAAAATATATATAATTTATAATAAAAATATTAGTTTAATTTTATAAATAGTAAAAAATTAAAAATTATTTAATAAATATATTAATATATAATAAAAAATGATTATATAGTATAAATATAAAGATAAATTAAATTTTTTTAAGATTTCCCTGCGTCGGCGGTCCAATCGATGCCGGCGAATCAAAACTTCCGAGCTCGCCCTTCGTCTCCCTTTGTTTCCCTCCGTTTGGGCTAACCGGCGGCTTCTCCGAGGAAGCGGAAGAAGGTGAGGACCGAGGAAGAGGAGGCGTCACCACCTCATCGAAATCTACGTCTCCGTCTCTTCTCTCCAACTCGTTGCTCCGCAATCTCCACGTCCCCGCCATGGCAGTAGCAGCGGCTGCAATGGTGGTGTCGCTTGGCCTCCTCTTCCTCCTCTCCGGCCTCATTGTCAACGTCGTCCAGGTATTGACACGTCGACAGTTCCCGTCCCTAGGGTTTTCACTTAACTTCCCCTTGTATTCTGATTGCAGATGTGTTTGTTTGTTTTTGTGTGTGTGTGTGTGTGTGTGTGTGCGCGCGCGTGCGCGTGTTTGGCGAATCCAGGCCATTTGCTTTGTCGCGGTGCGGCCGTTATCGAAGAGCATGTACAGGAGGATCAATAGGGTTCTGGCGGAGTTGCTGTGGCTCCAGCTCATCTGGCTTGCCGATTGGTGGGCTGGTATTCAGGTACCAGGAGAACAACGAAAGAAATACAAGCTTTTGTTGTTTGGGGAATTAAGATGTGTGTTAATTGTTGTTTCTTGCGGTGATGGTGATTTTAAGATTTTGCCTGCTTTATTCTCCCAATGCATGTTTATTCCGCAGATTCCCATTTGTATTTAGTACGTGTAAGACTCATTGCTGTGGAATGGTGGTTTGTGAGTTTGGAACCTCCTTTCACGAAGATAAAAAAGCTTTTAGTTCTCAGATTTGTATGCGTATAGAAAAGAAAGTTTGAGAGGAGACAGCTTTCTGAAGGTTGAGTCATCTGAGGATGCCATCAGCGTGGTCGCTGATCTCTCTGTTTTCTTTCTACGAGAAATTGCAATGAAGGGTAATCGATTTCTGCTAATCAAAGATAGGGCTGGCTGGCTTACTGGAACCATTTGTAGTCGCATGCATTTGCAAGTTCTTATTCTTGACAAGTAGAATTTTATCCAGTAGATGCCACCCATCTATATGATACGGTTCTTTGTCTTTGATCTTTTTTTCAGGGTTCTTTTTGAAATGCATTCCGTAAGGAATTATTTGCAAGTTCATCACTATTTTTGTGTGGGAAGAAACTGCTTGCTTACACATGCTGTCATGCACAAACCAAAATGACTGTTGTTGTGCTTCCTATAGAAAACACTATCTTACTCTCTTACACTAGCTACTTGGTGGCTAAAATAAACTTCATCTAATGAAATATCGGGGTTAGATGAATGGCAAAGTTGCTGTAATTATTCTGTTATGTTATGTACATTGTAATAATATCATTGAAAGAAAAATCCTGGGTGGTTAATTATTCACAAGTTATCATGCGTCAAATCTTTCATGAAACATATAAAATGAGATTTAACACAAGCTACTTAGTGACTAAAAGAAATCTTATCTAATAAACCATTTGGATTAAATGAATGGCAGGTCTGCAGAAAATATTTTTTATTTCTTGTACATCATAATAATATCATTCAAAACAAAGTCTTTGTTAATAAATCACAAGTTACCATACATCAAAACATTCACGTTGCATAAAACATGGGTTTATCATTCTCATTACCCTATCTTGGCAAATGCCTGAACCTTTGTTCTTCCTTTTCCTTTTAAAATTGATCTAGCATTTTTTTTGCTTTCATTCCAATTCAGATCAAAGTATATGCAGATGATGAAACTTTTCAGTCAATGGGTATGCCCTTTCCCTGCTTCTGCAGTATTTCTTAACATTGGCAGATATTGCAAATAAAAGAAGGCACCTCTTAGTGGCTGGAAAAAAATAATTCTAGTTCTTTTGCAGGGAAAGAGCATGCACTTGTTATTGCTAATCATAGAAGTGATATTGATTGGCTTGTTGGATGGGTTTTAGCTCAGGTGATTATGATTTACAGTTTCACATTGTAACATGTGCTTTGATTTTACTTCTTTTTTCCATATTTAAATGATAAAATTATGTTATATCCGATTTTTTCACCAGCTCTTCAGTTACGTATTCCCTTCTTGTTAGTATTCTCATATAGCTATCTAATCTTATCCAAAAAATCTGCATGGTTCAGCGCAGTGGTTGTCTTGGTAGCACACTTGCTGTAATGAAGAAATCAATCAAGTTCCTCCCTGTGAGTTGTTGCTTTATAATATGTGCATGATAAATCTAATATTCATTGACATTGTTCCCATCACATGGTGAAATATTGCTACTTGATACCTTCCACAGTCTTCACCCGCACCTGGTCTGATTACTAAGTTTCAAACATGGCTTCACATTAAACAGTAATATTTCTTTCTATTTATTGATAGTGACAATTTTTAACGGTTGAAATTTACTAGAATTAGGTCCTTCGGATCAAGATGATAGTCATAGATTATATGCAGGTCACCTGGTAACATTGCCAATGCATCTCTCATTTTGCCATAAAGTAGCCTTGATTTTTGTCGCTACATGCTAGTTTCTTATGTCACAAAAACATGATGTAACAAAATAATTTGATGCTTAAAAATGATTTTTATTTTACATTGGAAGCTGTGTAACTGCTGGCTTTATCATTTACAACAAACTCCAGAAATCAAGACTGATCTGGTAAATATAGTAGTATCTATTTGACTAGATTAGATTAGTTGTAAATAGCTTGACTAACTAAAGGGCGTGATAATGATCAGATAAGTCTGTTAGAAATGATTATGCGTTTGTCATTTGGACCATCCATACTTCTATTTTCCCATCTCTATTTTATGGTTTAGAATGTTAGATTATAAAGCATGACTAAATGTGAAAATTTAATATTGCTAAGATGTGCGTGCTTTGATGGATAGTGGTAATATTATAAGGGATAAACTTAAAAATGATTTTATTAGAAATAGATGAGTTGCACCTATTGAAGATAAGAGAAAATTAGCTGAGGTGATTTGATTATATCTTTAAGATACCAAAGAATAAACTGGTTAGAAAAGGAAATTTAATCAGTGCAGAATAAATTTAAAAAAGTACATATAGGCCTAAAACTACCTGTGTAGGAATTGTAAGAAAAAAATTAATTTTATGTAATTTAATAGAAGACAAATATTTGGAAGCCCAGAATTCATTTAGTTGACCCTATGTAGTGGGATTATGACTTGGTTTGTTGTTATATTAAAACATCATTGGAGAAGGTTGTTGGAGCTATTGTAGTCTTAAGAGAAGGCCATTAGAGTTGGTAGTTGCCAGTGATCTTGGCAATTCCACCAATCTTGGCTTTAGTTCTTGGATTCCAGCCTAATGCTTATATTTTATTTTACTGTCACTGTTGGCTCTGCCTGTGGAACATTGTTTTTAATTTTCTTTCTTCTTTTACTCTTTTGGTTTTGTTTTACTATAATTTCTCTTCTACTGCTCAAAAAACTGCAGGACTTGTTTATATCCTATACATAGGCTTTTTTGAAGTTTTCCACAATGTTTATGACCACTGATAAGAGAATGTTGAGCCATTGATTGCTGTTGTCAATGTTTGGATGGTCGATGTGTTGAAATTATCTTCTAAGACATTGCAGGTTATTGGATGGTCAATGTGGTTTGCTGAATATCTTTTTTTGGAAAGAAGCTGGAGCAAGGATGAAAGTACCTTGAAGGTATGCAAATTGAATATGGCCAATATGTTGAAATTGATGGTATTTACTTCTAGATACTTGAATGGTACATAAACAATGTTGCAGTCAGGTCTGCAGCGGTTGAAGGATTTCCCTCGTCCATTTTGGTTGGCTCTTTTTGTAGAGGGAACTCGATTTACACAGGCCAAACTTTTAGGGGCTCAAGAATATGCTGCTTCACAAGGCTTGCCAATTCCCAGGAATGTTTTGATTCCTCGTACTAAGGTTAAATCTTATAGCATTGCTTTTCTCCTTATAAAAATTAATCTCTGTTTAGAGACATCTTTCCCAACATTATGCTTTTGAATTGTTTTTGTTTCTCACTCTGAAACATATGGTGTTATTAGGATTTATTTCTTCCAATTTAAAAGAAGGCACATTCTTCAGTGATTCATATAATCACATCTGCTGAATATGTTGGAATGTTTCCCGGTAAAAGATTATATGTATCAATTTAGTTTTTCCTATATTTCCCTTTTGTTGTTGGTAATAACAGGCAGATGCGGATTACATCCACAAGGAACAATAAAAGTAGCCACATGCAATTTGTTAAATTGATGACACCTTTGTTATTTCTTCATTTTTTTATCTTGTTTCACTCTGCGCCTTTTTTATGAAGTTTATCTATGTTGTATTTACAGTAGATATGCTCTTATTTTCAAGCTGAAACTCATTGATTTACAGTTTCTGCCTTTGTTATCAAATTTTTCAATGTTTTTGAATTTGCGGTCATTTTTTGTCAGGGTTTTGTCTCGTCTGTAAGCAACATGCGGGAATTTGTTCCAGCCATCTATGATGTTACTGTTGCAATTCCCAAGGATTCACCTCGATCCACCATGCTTAGAATACTGAAGGGGAAATCATCCACGGTAACACATTTTTGTCATATCTTAAGTTATTATGGATATTAATAAATTTTAGCTTAGCTTAAAAAGAATTCATGACATTTAATGATCTATTTCCCTCATTCAACAAAAGCAATACTCAGAATAAATCTAATTTTGTTTCTAAGTTTGGGAGATTTCTGATTAGAGAATATCGTCAAAATACTAGTCCATCAAATGATCTGTACAGACAAGGCATATATAGCTATAGAATATGATTACCATTTCTGATCCACATGGTGGATGAAGTTATTGATTGATTGTTATTATAGCTATATTATGATTATGATAAATGTGATCATATATTTATGCACAAGAAGACATTTGTTTTGTTTGTATACTTAAATGACAATCATTTCCAATATTAAGACCCGTGTAGAGGATTTCTTAAATTCATCGTCTTTTAGGACGTGGCATAGCAAGTGTTTTAGTTAGAAATTGTATTGATATATGACATAGAGTTGCAAGTCTATTCGTTTTGTTGGAATTCTCACGTTCTCAAATGCACTCAAAGATTAAATCTGTTTATTTCAAAGGTGCATGTTTACTTGAAACGGCATGCAATGAAGGATTTGCCAAAGAACGATGATGGAGTTGCTCAATGGTGCAAAGATATTTTCATTTCCAAGGCATGTACTCTTATGCCTTTTTAGAATTTATTTAATTATCCAAGGCATGCACTCTATGATGGAATGGCTGTCGATCTTTTTGACCTGTGCTATGATTTTAGTATTGTAGTATGTCATGTTTTACAAGAATTTTTTTAGCAAGTATTACTGACATCTCAGCATTCTATTTCCTTCATGTAAATAGGATTCTTTACTGGACAAGCATCTTGCTGAAGGTGGTTTCAATGAAAAAGAATACAAACCTATTGGTCGGCCAAGAAAGTCATTACTGGTAATAATATCTGAACCAATTAAAGTTGGGTTAGCCGTTGGCTAACCATTGTTGGGACAGGTCAGTTAATGAAAGAAGTTATTAAGGCTAACGGTTAGCTGCCTGACCTGATTAACCAAATTAATTTAAACTAATAAATTTTAATTTTTCATAGTGATTTATCATTTTGATTAATTGAATTAAATTGGTTATATGAATGTGTGAAATGTAGTTTAACAGTTTTACGTATGTATGGTAAAGGTTAAAAAGCTTACTGTCTAAAAAAAAAGAAACTTACTGTCTAACCGACCTGATAAAATTTTGGTCGGGTCAGTTAATAATCATTCGGACTTTAACCATCCATTTATGCAGCCCATTGACAGAACGGTTTAAATGTTTAACCAACTTCGTAGTTCAATTGTCTACTTGATTATGATGCCTCCCCTAATTTCATCATTCCAGGTTTTGTTATTCCTTAATTTTCTACACGCACATTTTTGGATTTCTGATCTTTGTCTCAGGTTATTACATCCTGGTCCATTGTTCTGCTCTCGTCTGCTTTCCATTTTTTCAAATGGTCCTCAGTCCTCTCGACATGGAAAGGAATTGTGATATCAGCTGGGACATTATTACTTGTCACTGGTATCATGTATATACTTATTCTCTTCTCGCAATCTGAGCGTTCATTGCCTGCCAAAGTGGCACCTTCGAGACCAAAGACTCACTAAGATCCCAGAAACATCACCAAAAATCTTATTTTCTCCATATGCTGGAATGATGGCTATTTTTTGCAATTGACAATGGTATGATCTCAAATATCTGAAACATGTTCTGTAAGCCCTAGGTTATTCTAAGTGGGTTTGTTCTTATTCTTGGAATTACAAGATGGTTTCTTGTGTACATTTGTTGCCATCCTACAAGAGTAGACACATTACTCAGATACCTGTTTTCTTATCTTTTTATGGTTTTATTTATTTTCAACTTCTTTTAGTTGTTAAAATCTCTCTCAACATTATTATTACTATATATATTTTAATGTATAAATTTTTATCATTTAAATTATTATATAATTTCAATTTTATTTGCGAAAATAATTTTAAATTCAATTCTATCTAACTCCTGGAACTTAAAAAAGTTGTTCTTAAACGTACGTTACTTTTATTAGAAGGTGAGTTTGTGTCCAATGGAAATAATGTTAAATATTGTTCTATTATGACCTGGGTTATGGTTCGAATCCTATGTGATAATGCCTTCATTTATGTAGGTAAAATTGTATACAATTGGATGTAAGGGTTTATGGCATTGGATTTGCCTTTTTATCTAGTTGTTCCATTCCACTGATTATAGAATATGTACTACCGTGTATCATCTATTAGATGTGATTTCCGCTCTTTTATTCTATCTAATGTTAAAACTACATCTTACAAGCTTATTTCCCATTCGATTACCGTTGTCTTGTTTCTTCGTCGTACAGAATCTCATCATCATGTTAAGTCGTCTTTATCTCTTTTATCGTTAGGAATAAATATTAACAGAAATTTGAGTCACGGAGTTGTGTGTTTTTTCTTGTGGAACGTACCGTGCCTTTTTGTGCTAAGGTTATGTTTGTTTCCACATTGGAAGAAAGCACCAGTAGTTTTAACATTGGAATAAATATTATATCTTGTCGAACAATTTTCGTGGATGTGCATTGAGTAGTCGTCTGTTGCTACCCAGTGTATCGCAGCTTCTACGATGGTTGTGTGAGAAACACTGCTCTTGTCTAGTGTGAATTCTCTCCCGTTCTCAGGACGCTCGTATTCTCCCTTTTGTTGATGGCCGGCATCGTTTGAATGTTTCATCGTTGGCTATGGCATGCCCTTGTTGAGCGAGAGCAACTTACAGAGTGCTGACCATGATGGAAACGAACAGGTGCAGCCAAGCCTACCGTCTACGATGCCGACAATGGATGAGTTCACCAATTTCGCGCAATTTAGGAATCTCTACCTCAACTTGGCGTCATCACATTTACAATATCTACGCAGATAAATAAGATTGAAAGAATACAATGAGCTTCATTTCAAAACCAGTTCGACCTAATAAATTATTATAACATATGTATTGACGTTTTGTTTGAGAGTCATGAATTTTAGGTGCAAATCATCTGGCAACCCATACAATCAAGTAGCAAATCATCGGCGTTTTCATGGTTCATGGCCCTCTTCACGTGTGCAAGAATCTGTCACACCATGACCTCCACTTACCACCAGCCATGTTTTGTAAGTCAGAATCTCGAAGAAACATGTGCAGGGCTCTTTACGTCTCTAATGCATCAGCGATGAGTTTGGGGACAATGACATGTTGGCTAATTCTTTGACACATCACAGAGCATTAATCATCCTCTTCATCTCAGCGGATCTTCTGGGATCAGGTTCAGCACTTGCCCTCTCCGTCAAAACATGCTTGATTCTGCACATAGACTTTCTAACCTGGCCTTCCAAAGAATAAATAGAGGGTCATGATCATAGTATAATTCCAAGTCCAAAGCAGGAAACGCCACAACGAGCAAGAGTCGAGAATTTGTAGTGAACATCAAAATGTATCAGAAACATTCTTGAGAAGACCTCGAGAAGCTTATGAGATTTTTAAATTTTTGTACCAACTAATGAGTTATTATAATACAAGGATTATGCTTTCTTCATGTCCCACTGCAAGGTTTTAAGCCAGTAGCCTCTTATTGAATTTTGATGAATATCAAAACAAATGAACGTGCAAGTTGTCTCCAATGCTAAAAGATTTTCCTTCTCAACAACGAGTAGAAAGAAAATAAAGACAAGTTGGGGATGGACCATGCATGTCCAACGCATAAGCTTCGCCTTATTACCAAGAAAAGCTAAAATTCCGTTTGAAACTTGAAGCTTTACTTTAATATGTATGAACTTTAAAATGTCTCTAATTCTTCGTTCGGAACAAAAGAAGCATGCTTAGTAACTACTCGTGGTTCACAGTCTCCTAGTAAGATGATGTAGATATCATGCAGATTTGAAACAAATCCAATGCATTCATCTTTCGTGAGATTCCAACCAACACAGCATAGGTATCTAATTTTGATGGAAATCAGAATAACTGATCCCCAAGTTCTCTCCAACAATTAATGAGTTATCTTCTCAAAATTTAGTAAATTTAAAAACTGCAGAGAGAATAAAGAAAAAAATGGGGTGCAACAAGCATGTCCCTTGGGCATATAAATTTCACTGTCACTGAGGCTAGAATGCTAGACTTCACTCAAAAATATAGAAAAACTCTAACATGTCAAATTCTTCATCCAGACCAAACCAAATCATGCTTAAGATAGCAACTTGTTCACAATCTCCTTGTGAGATCAAAAACATACATCGAGAAGACTTCAAATAAATCAAAGCATTTGTCTTTATCTAGATAGCAGAATTAACAGTCAGTGATAATTCCATTGCTGGAAAAACATTTATCTAACAAAAAATATAAACAACATTTACATGGTTCTACCTTATGAAATTATCTTCCCAACATCATTCCATCCTTTATCCATCCAATATGAAGTCAGTAATTATCAAATTAAGTAAACAAGAGTTCATACTTTGCTCATAGACAAGTTCTTTTTCTAGTGGTAAGTCAAATTTTTAAGATTGATGATGATTAAGGTACTTGGATAATCTTTAAGAGAAGCATACCTTGGGAATGCGCTCTGGATTTGGGAACCGCAGATTTTGTGCATTAAGCATTTGGCGTTGTGTCATTAGCATGTTTTTTTCCTTTAGTAGTACATACCACAGTTTATGCAGATCATCCCATGACTTGAGACGTAATTCAGAGGCCTTCCAACCACGACCTAATAGGTACAATGATTATACAAGTGATTAACGTAAATAACATGGTCATTAAATCTGACATAGTCAATCATGATCATATTTTGCAAACAAGTATGCATCAATAGATCAATACAAATTGTAGAACACCAGAAAGAAGAAAAAAACAGGTACAAGCTTTATGATGGAGCAAAATATTACGCATTACAGTCATGCATTTGAGTTGAATGAATGGACCCTGTGAAATGATGCACCATGATGCATCATATTTTGCAAACAAGGATGGATTATGTGACTAACCTAAACCCTAACACACACTTCACATCTCTAGCTGGGGAATCATATAATGCATATGTAACGAACATAATTTAGATAAAGCTTGATCAATGACTCAAAGCAAAAATAAATCATGCTGGTCATGATGAGCAAAAGTGTCCAAGGCAGTAGCTAAATATAAAACGTAGATGTCCTGAATCATTTCTTGCTTTTTCCAAAATACAAATAGGGAAAAAAATGTAGACTGAATGTATGTTTGGTGCAGTGTTTTGAACTCTCTAAGATGTAATTTCAGATCAAATACATAAATGAAAAAATAATAAAAGAAATATTGGCTCATACTCTTCAAAATACTAATTCTTTAGAATATTGGTTTTGTGAGGGTCAACTAACCCAAAGAGGTTTAGGCTTCATTTGGAATCACCTATTGAATAGGAACACAACAAATCGAATATGCTGCATGTGGACAACTTATTGAATAAGTTCCTTGAATATAGCTTATTGAATAAAGTGTAAAATGAACTGTTAAGTGCTTTTTTACTTTTTTCCATAAGTTGGATAATTGTTCACATTTGAAAACACTTATTCAAATGCTGATGTAAATAAGAAATTCCAAATGGGACCTTATGTAGCTTAGTGTAGGATCCTTATGAAGGCCAGCTTGTTCAAATACAGCTTAGTGTAGGATCCTTATGAAGGCCAGCTTGTTCAAATACAGCTTAGTGTAGGATCCTTATGAAGGCCAGCTTGTTCAAATACAGCTTAGTGTAGGATCCATGTGAAGGCCAAATGACAAGAATAATTACACAAAACTCCAATATAACGACTACTATTAACGATACATGTTGATATATGAGATTCTCACAAATAAAATACAAATGAAGATTGCATAAATATCATTGAGAGTAAGGATATACTGACCAAAAGACCAATCATTCCAGGTGATGATGATTTAAGGATCCACTAAAAAACAAACAGAATCTTAACAAATTTTAAAATAATTTGTACATTAAATCGTTATCAAATTTATTTAAATAAATTATATAGTACCTTGTAGTTGCAAGTAGTTAGGAATGATTGTTAAGTCCTTTTCACGCTAGGCTTTATAAAACTCAACCAAACTGTTTATTTTCTTTTTGCAGGAGTAGAAGGCATGCCATAGCTTTGATTGCATCTGATAATCATCCTCAATTACTCAACCACGCACATGAGATCCAACTATTTGGGAGTCAATTTTTGGATTGTTATTCAATATCTGATTGTTGTAAGAGGGCATTATATTGGTTTTCTCCTATGTTTGTGATGTTCATTTATGCAGAAATATTTCTATACTATCTTGCACAAGTATGTGCATGTATGAAAGCTACAAAATTACGGTCGTTCGACAATAATCCAAGTTACCAACAAGACCATTTAATCTAAAGAGAACAGACGATCCCAAATATCTATATCATCCGACAAAAATGGGAAACTAGCACCTTTTATTCGCAAAAAAAAAAAAACTTATACACGCACTGCGAGAGACTATTACCATAAACAGCAGGTTTTTCATCTTCGGGATTTCTATCCACTTCGAAAAATTCTTCTAGAGGGTTCCTTGCCGTCCTAGAAGCAGCTATACCAGCTGCAGCTGATGTTTCTACCTTAGCCGCAGCAAAAAGCGCCCTCCCAAAAAACCTTGACATGAACATGGTGGGGGAACCTTGGTTCTGTACAACTTCACAAAAAAAAAAAAATGTAGGATAAAATTTGGAACGAAAGATAGACAACACAACGAAATGACAAAGCAACGAAGGCATCGATAATAGAATAGGAGTCCAGAATCTCACTTGGAGTCGAATGTTTCTCACCGACAGAAGAATGGAACGACTCTGAGGAGAGGAGCAGGAGAACGAGCAGATCGAGGACAGTGGTGGTGCGGCCGTCGGAGATTGAGGCGGCGGTGGCACGAGAATGCAAGGAGGCGGCAACGCGGGCGGCTCTGGCGTTTGATGCGGAGGGCGGAGAGAGGGAGGCCGCTAAATGAGTGCGGCGCGAGTTGGGAGACGAGTATTGACGGAGAGCAGAGAAAGCGGCGGTGATGTAAACGGGGCGGGAGACCCGACCCATTTATAAAAATAATAGACACCTTATTGATAGATTTTTAAAACAGAAAAGATAGCTTACGAAAATAATATGTAGGCACTAGTATACTACTCACAGAAAAATATCTTTTCATTTTTTTAATAGATGAACCTCACTTTAAATGTAAGATTCATCCTTGAATTTAATAAGAAAAAGAGAATTTTTGTTTACACAGTTGTGAGAATTTAAAATTAAAGATAATTTTGTAAAATTACGTAGTAGATTATAAAATAAAAATTTGTATATATGAATTTGTACGGAATTAAAGACTCGAAACTTGAAGTTTGAATTAAAAAAACAAACTAAATTACGAAAACTTCTCTTTAAATACATATGTAAACTTTCGACCTTTTTTAAAAATAAATGAGAATAGATTTTGTCCTTTCCTTTTTCTTAATGATAATATTTTAAAAAAAATTTGAATTTAAAATTTCTTTTTTTTACAGTAAATTAGCAATCAATTACATCAGCAGTAGTGGTTTAAGGCGGTGCAGTGGGACTTAGACCTTAGACTCCATCGAAATTTTCATATAATTTTCACTTAATACTATAAAACATCCATAAGTATACCTCATATTATAGATTATTTCGAGCGCGAGAGAGAGAAGCTGTTCCAATAATAAAGTATTAATTGAAATGAAGTTTGTGTTTCATGTAAATTAATGAAAAAAATTTAAAATTTTTTATTATTGAAATATTTAAAAGTTCAAATATATTTAATTTTTTAAAATTAAATATAAATTTTCTTAAATTTTCATAACATATAAAAAAATTTATTTTCAAATTTTTAATATTTTGATAATAATAAAAAATTTAAATTTTCTTTGATTTTCGAAAAACACAAATACCTCATAAATGTTCACATCTAAAGAAGGAAGAAAAGAATGTACGAGAAATGGAGATGCATTTTAAACAATTCATTTTCCCTCCAAATAGTGGAGAGAAAATGAAGAGGAGAAAAGAAACGAAGGTATAAAACATCATGGTCCAAACTCCAAAGCTACCTTAGATTTTCTTAATTCATTTTGATATGAAATATGGTATTCTACAAGACAAGCATGTTAATTTTCACTTCAAAGTATATTGAAAATCTGAAAAATAAAAATTTAAGAAAAAAATTAAAAAAAGTTTAAAACGATTGAACATTGATTTTGAAAAATTAATTTTAAAAAATTATAAATATTTTATATTTTAACCTTTCAAATATAATTTCATATTTTTTATGTAACTACTAATTTAACAATAAACAGAGAAATTAAGCAAGAAGTACGAAATCAGAACAATGTATTGTGATGAAATTTACAACTATAAAAATTTTCTCATAGGTAAAAAGTTTAAAATTTTTTCACATTTTTTGAAACACATAAATACTTAAAAATATATAAACTTTTTCAAAATTTTCTTTTTACAAGATTTCTAAAAAACACAAATCCTTCCTCCTTAGTGGTAAATAACATGGTAGGTTAGCAGACTTTGCTATTTTTCAGAAATCATATTCCTCTTACCTGAGAAATACACACAACATTCGCTAAGAATAGAATAAAAAACAATGAACATAAAATATTCGTGGTTTGTGTTTCAGAACTTTGCATGACTACGGAATTGGGCCCATACAAAAAAGAATTTACATGTAAAGCTAAAATCATTTACCATTGAAATATTTCAGATAATGCAACAAAAGTAAGAACATGTTTTACCTATGAACAGAAGCAAATTTACCATTTGCTCTTGCTTCCCAAGCCTATCATACCCGCCCGTGTACAGCGGAACCTGTGCAATGTGGAATGGTTGATGGGCAATGTACGCCATGATGCAGAGACCCTGTTACGTGGGCGAGCATCTCTTCAGGAATGTGTGGTGTTCGTGAAGTTTCACGGTGAACAGTGGGGAAATGCAAGGGACCAAGGTGATTGCAATTTATTACAAGTCATGTGATTCGGCGGTTAAACTTGTGATTGACTTTGGGCGGAAGAAGCTTCTCGACGTCTTGGTTTATCACCAAACACTTCGGCAAAGCACACTGGACATGCCTGCTCAGAGAAAAGTGTGCTTCTTTAGAAGCGTGGAACCAAAATTATCTGCGAACTCTTTCAACAATTGAAAACGATTTCTTTTGGCAATTTGCATGGATATATTATTCTCCAACCTTGTTGATGACAAGCCATTTGGATGCACAGGAAGCATGGTAGACGTGCCTGCATGGTAGTGTCATCTGTCTGTCCCCTCTTTTATAGTCCATTTGGCAAATGACACACCTACATTAAATTTAATTAGATCGACAAGTTGAAAGTTAAAGATATGATAAGATTCAAATTTCTCTAACAGTCCAAGAAGAAAGCCAATGTCCTACAGGAGTTTGGACCAACGAAAAACTGCAGAGACTTGAAGAGCAGGTATTAAGCCGAAATGACTGATAGAGTAGTGAATTCTGCCTTGGGCATAAAAGGGTAATGACAGGAAAAATGCTGACAAACGTTATCAAGAGCTACCATACATAGCATACCCAAAACAATTAACAAGTTTAGAAAAAACTTTTGAACCAACGTAGGAATATGGAACAAAAAGGGCAAGCCTATTGCACAACTTTCACCAATGTGGTGTCTAAAGTTGGTTCAATGGTGCACAACCTGGATGTGAACAAAGACATCATTTCCTACGATTCAAATCCAACCTCCAAGTTACAATGTAGAATCCTTACCATTCCACTAAGGTTCAACCTGATATAGGAATATGACATTAAACAAAATTGTTGATGACAACTAAAAGAAATTAAATGTGTACCTTTCATGCTGCCTTTTCTTTCTTGAAAAGAAGCTGCATTTGTATTTTGAAATGGGAAGTAATGAAATAAGTTCCCAGGTAAGACCTCGAGTTTGAGTACCAACTGACTCACCTATATCAAGTAATTCCTAAGGGAAAAGGCACATAATATAAATCATCAAATTGGAGTAATATTTAACTGCAAAATGAGATATGGAGTTCATTGATCAAAAGATCACAATAATTGATTCACTTTATAAGTATTGACATTTCCAGCAGCAATATATGAACAACAAAAGAAGGATCAGTAGCTTCATAAGTGAAGATGATAGTTTAAGAATAGCTGGATTATGGATGTATCCTTTTAAGAACAAATATCAGCAAGAGAAATGACTGAAACCATGATTCTCACATGCATTTTAGATTAGCATAACGATTCTAGATGTTGGGATTTTTTAGCCTTAGGTAATGTGAAATACAGACATTTGCAGCAAAATGTCAATATGCGTGTAATGAGAGATGGGAAAATGGTAAAAAAATCACATTCATTCATAAAAGTTCCATTTTTTTGATAATTTTCATAAAAGTTCCGTTCCACGTAGATACCATAGTCAATTGAAAATAGGACATCTTGACAAAATATTTGGCAATGAAATGCATCTATATTTAGTACAGTGAACATCAGTGAGTTGTAGAAATATCTACACCTCTAAAAACCAGCTTTCGATCAAGCAGCACTGCCTTTGCACCACAGCCAGTATGCCATAAATATTTAACTTTTTAGACAAAGAAACCAATGGGCATTTAGAGAAGTGCCCATGCAAGAAGAAATGAATCTCAAGCTTGACTCCAATGAGTTGAACCCCAAGGTTCCAAAGAGAAAAGCCCCCCAAGATCCAAGTAGACAGCTGTGCCATCCACTAGCTTGTAGTACACATGTATAACAATCACTCAATCAATGTCTTAACCCAACTAACGTAAGGTCGGCCGTTGATATTTGATATTGAAAATCTAATTCAAATCTAAATCTATTTAACATGAAATTATCTAAATCAAAAATCCACTAAACCTTAATCAAATTTGGAAATTCATATTTGAAAAATATTTGGATTGAATCCAGATATATAAGATATCCACTAATTAACATCTAATTCAAATTTTCTTACATTTAATCAAATATATAGATTTCATAGCATACATATTTTATATTTATAATTTTATTTATAAATTTAATATTTTATCATTCAAATTTGATTTATTTTTATTTTTATATTTTTTTAATATTCATGATAGAAATACATGGAAGAAAAAAATTCATGTATCATAATTGAATCTGAATGTCTTGATTCAAATAATTGGATTAAATTTTTCAGATTAAATATAGCGTTAGAAATGTGAGACAATTATATTCAAATTTAAAATTTTGAATTCAAACATCTAGATTGAGCTTATCTAGATTTGAATATTATAATACGGATAAATCCATGGTATATGGATTCAGATTTTTAAATAATTATCCAAATATTAATCAAACAAATTTAAATTATCCAGATATTAAATGAAGATGAATTCAGATATAGGTCTACCTAATTCGAATGTGTTCCAACTACACCCTAAACCAACAGTAAAAAGAATATAAGTAAACCATGTCTGTGAAGTTATAGTAAAAGAATTTTCCAATGGCAGAAGTTTTTGTGACAAACCATGTCTGTGAAGTAAAAAGAAGTTTGTGTGACAAACCTCATATGTCATGGCATCTGGATCAACATTGTCCTGCCTAATGACCTACAATCATTGCCGAAGATTTTCATAACTAGTACTCAAAAGAAAACTGAAGGAATTAAATTCCAACAAAGAAAAAGTGGACCATAGTTTCATTGAAAAGGGTCAGAAAAGTCTGTCCTAAAAGTGTTTCATTCAAATAGAAAACAAGGATATCTAAAATAATAATCAAAAAGAGAAAACACACGGACTAAAAGTAACATTAGCAGTTTTATGAAAGAAAACTCTGTTGGTACACACAAAATTTTTGAATATTCATCTACAAAGCAGCACTGTCTCTTTTGCAGTTCTGTAGTTCTATATAATGGAATTAATTGACCATAATCTACAAAATGAAAAAGGGGCCCATCTTTTATACAAACAGTAATGCTGTGACCAATGACCACATCATCAAATCAAAACCATGAGCTACTGTTTCATCGTGATAGTGAAGGATGTATTTAAATTTTGACCTTTAGTTGCTTGAACTAAGCTTGCATAGCAAGGAAAGATCAACCTAGGTAGTAACCAACTCTAAGTAACTAAATTGACCAAAGCAATGTGTTCTCATACTTCCTACCAGGGTTCAAATCCTACTAACAAGTAACAACATTCTCACCAATTTCATAAAATAATCAGCCTAAGTAGTTAATAGTTATAATTAATTTATTATAAGAAACACCATAATCTCTGCCGCAAAAACCTAACTGACATTCACTGAAAATATCTTGGGCTGACCCTTCTATTTATTTCGATTGCCACCACCTACTACACATTGATGATAATAGCATTCTAAGTTCTAACACAATATATGGATGCACTGAAAGTAAAGTAGATCTTCATATTATATATTTTAGTAAAGCGTAGGTGGTGGTTCGTTGATTGATTTTTCCTGCAAGGATGGGAAAAGAGATAGGATGAGAGTTGTAGTTTTGGTGTAAATTTTTGGAGCAAATTATATTAGTGCATTATAAAAAAATCATGATTACACAAAGTGGCTTACTATGCCCACAACAATTCCAATGAGAAAATGATTTTGAGGTGGAAAGCCACCATAAGACAAGACAAACCAGGTATTCAACAGGTTAATCAATCTAATTATAACCCCCAAAATTACATATGGATTTATTGAAGTGATGAAAACTGGTAAATAAAAAGTGTATGACACAGAAATTGCAATCGTCTCCATGGAACTTTCCTTCATACAAGTAACATGAAACCCAATCTCAAAATTTATAAAAAAAATGCATTTTATGAACTAAATACCTTTTCAATGACAACTTAGTGACGAAGCCACTTTGTGATTGCAAGGAGTCCAGAAGTTAGAACAGAGCAAAATACCATGAGGAATATATAATTTCCAAAGAGAAATGAAATTTCAAGGAATTTTGAACTTATGTGTTATATATGGAGCTAAAGGTCTTGACCACTATATCTATAAAAGCTATTATTCCTTTCACTTACAGATAAATAAAAAGACATTTTCACTGTATTCTCAAGAAAATAGGATAGTTACTTCTGAGTTTACCATAATATAGAGCAAAATTATATAGGGAAAAAATGCACTTATTCCTGCAAAAATTACTGCAATGGGACCAGAAACTTGGAAGTTCTATGGGTAGAATTCAAAAGCATACCGTCCAAAGGATGTGGTTGAAAATTGAAATAATTGGTCAAAATGAAAGAAAAATCTAGAAAGAAACATTAATCCAGGAGCTCAAACTGAGGAAATATGAATCAAAGATCGTCACCTGAGTATTACTTGTAGTATGAGAATTTCCTGCGGTTTGTTGTGTTTGAATACCTGAAGGAAAAAAGAAGATTAGCTTCAAAAGGTATAGCTGACCTTCAAATGTAAAAGGAAAAATCCCAGAATGGTGTTAAAAAGTTGCAATCCTTGGCATGTACAACTAGTTGTCCAATATCAACCATTAAATTATAAACAGTACAGTAACCAGTGAGAACTCTTGGTATCCAGGATATAATTTCTTAGATGAAGCAATGATGTCTTTGAGATGCCTAGGCAAATTGGTAACAAAAACATTTATAAGGTTGAAACTATGCATGTAGAACACTGAATTCTAATACTGCTCAAATAAAATAAATAAACTCCAATAGTCCTAAAGTTTTTATGGCAAACATGATACATACATGAAGGTTCGAATTGGATATCCAAATAAACCAACAGCAACAATAGGCAAAAAATATATATCACAAACAATGCCTTAGAAATGCTAAAATATTAAATTAATTTTTCAAATAAATGGGGATACGGATGCACCCAGATCAGAATCTATACCTCAATCCCAGTAGTACCTTCTGGGGATCTCAGAATAGGGACCAGCCCTTGTGTTGGAAGGATTTTGAGCTCAAATGAGTTCTCACAACAAAATTCCGAGACAAGCAAAGGTAGAAGAAAAGAAGGAAAGTGGCAAGATTTTGGAATATGATTTCCAACAGTAGGAAATGCTCTGAATCCCAAAAGCTAGCTCATTCTTATTAGCATCCACCATTTACTGGTAGAGTGCTCTCCAAATACTGAAAGCTACTCCAAACAACAACGGATGATTTGTTCCTCAACACCCACAGAAGTCTGAACAGCAACACAAACTTCCTCTATGACACTGAACAGCAACAGCTGAACAAGACTCACAGCTCAGCTTATGATCTTATTCTCCCTTACACTTAGACCGTCACTCCACCAGGCTACCCAAATCCTCAATTCAACACATCGGCCAACCAAATTACCAGCACCACACACAGACATTCATGTCAGTTACATGGACAATTCCACCCAACCCTCTAAATCATTCTTAAAAATAATTTATCTATATTTTATCCACTAGGTCTTAGACAATGAGAAATCTTACACTTTAATGCAGAAAATAAAGTACCATGCTGCTATATGAAAGAGGGATAGCCGGAAATGTTTTTTAGGTAATTGAATCTAGTTAAAATCAACGAGCTCCATCAATAGAACACAAAATCAACCAAGAAGGTCAACCAAAACAAAAAGCATAATAATGGAATGATAAATGAAATAGAGTAAGTTTACTTGTACGTAACATAAAATCAGTTCAAATTCTCAAATGAATTAAAGGAAGCTAAATAGAAGTAAAAGTTCCCTAGAGTCAATCAACCTATCCATAATAACAAAAAAAACAAAAAACTGAATATATTCCTTTGACACAATACATACATATCACACATATTTACATATGAAATGCCATAAGAACTATTAATAATTGAATGTGACAACCAACGAACAAAAGGAGTTGCAAAAAGAATGGGCCAAAAGTGAGAATCATAAGAAAAGTAGCGTGCATGAAACCAGATGGTATAGAAAATTAAAAGAACACTGATATGTGCAACCAATAACTGCAATAATGTCAAAGGATAAATGTATGACAACAAAATGATTTACATTCTTCACTGCTAACAAACGGAAGCACATCATTATTCCAAGAACTGTGCCAAATAAGTGGTGGCAGTTCTTCAATGACAAGTGGTGAGTGGCTATCTCCGCCTAGTCTTGCCCATTGATCATTTATATCACATGTGTCACTGACACCGTAATAAGAATTACTGGATGAACCAGAAAAATCATATCTGTATGGATTGGAGTGCATCATTGACCAATGTTGACTTCCCTGCAAGAAACACCATCCCAATTCTGTCACTTTATTAAAACATCTATTAATAAGCGAGATATGGGCCTTACAAGATATCAGTTAATATTTATAGACAACTTTATAATTAAATGCCAGAACACGGCATTTAGAATTGAGGTTGTTTTTTTTGATAATGGCAACTTTCTGTGTTCACTGGGATTCAAATGCTGGTGGGAGATGCGAGTACAATTACTCTAGCCAACTAAGCTATTTCAGTTGGTTAATTTTAACATTACTAAAGCTTCTGACTGCATCAAAAAGAGACAAATTAATATGGTCCTGAAGGTTATAGGTAACAAGCTATTGCATTGCTAACCAAAAAGACAAGATCCATCACAAGAAAGTTAACCAACAGCAATGTTACAAAGATTTCATGTACATACCTCAAAATTTCCCAACTTACCTGCTCTTGCAGGACGTCACCAAGAACATGTGTTTGTCCATATGTAATTCCATGGAATAAATGCATAAAACTCTCTGCAACAACACAGGGAAACCCTGTATCGATGTAATGAAATCCTTGCTGATGATCACCGTTCATGTCTAACTAGCAAGTATGTTTTTCGAGCACAAAAAACTTGACGTGTGGACTGGGATATAAATCACCTGTTTGGACGTGTTACAGGTGTCAGGTCTTCCAAATCGACAAAATGGACACAAGTTCGGCATTCAATATGCATCGTGCAACAGAACAAAAAAAATGCTGGAACGAAGACAAACTTCAAAAACAACGATAGTTGAGCTACAATGCAACTTTGTTCTCACCGGAAAGTAGCCAATTTGTTAAAATCATGTGTTATCATTCGCGAAGCATTTCTCAAAAAACACATCACATTCTTCAGATGCGTTTCCATACCCATCGAAGATCCGTAGAGTAAAAAGGTAAACAAATCTGGAGATAATCCATGTCACTTACCGGAAAATCCATCATAGAACTCAACTAACTGCTTAAAGAAAAAGTAAATCCTCCACGAACAAGTATAGCATTCACTCACGCTTTCGGACAAACATCTCCACAGACATCTCAATATCTCTCGGAAAACAGAAAAAAAAAAAGCTAAAAAAAACTCGATAACGGTAGAACAGATAAATCTGGGACGACAAAGAATCGTCTCACACAAAACAACCGCAATGTGCAAGGAATTCATGACGTCTACCTGTTCGTGGGAGATCGAAAAGCGAATCCCACCGCTCCAGAAGTAGAAAAATGTGGGGAGAGCCGGAGAGGAGAGGACGAGCTCACTTCACTACCAGATCAACAGGGACGTACCAGTGAGAGGCCGTGGAATGGAGGTAAGAAGACGACAGCGGTAGGAGAAGAGTTGGCATGACTGTGGACTGCGGAGAAGCAGATGAACGACAACAAAAAGGACACGGCTTTTTGCAGCTATAACCTTGTCTATTGGAACATTTATCGTACAATCCCACAAGTTTCTTGTTCTTTTATAATTTTTTTAAACATCCAAAAGATCATTTATTTTAATATTACTATCGTTCGAACAAATTTAAAATTAAAATTCCAATAAGTCTGGTACTACGTAATTACAATCAAATTAACTTTAATTTTATCGAACTTCTGAAGTTAACTTTCAAATTTTTTAAAATGTTCACCTCAAGATATCATCAACAGCAAAGATATTATTTGTATCTGTAAAATTTATAAAAATTCAATTATTATTCATCACTTATTTGTATTAATAAAATTAAATTTTATTCATTTCTATAAGTATTGTGAGTAAAAGAAAAAAATAAAATTTGATTTTACAAAATCTAAATTATTTGAAATTCAACCAAGAACTTCTTCACCAATTTCTGTTCAACCAACTTGAGTCATTAAAATTTCTAAATTTATTTAATTCCAAACGCTAAACAAATACTTAAATTCATTTCTATCTAATTTAATTTATCTAAAAAATAAATTTTCAATCACAATCCTAAGGTGGCGAGCTTTCATCCTCACGTTTACTTGAATCAGATCAAGCACTTCCAACAACAAAACTTTGATTTTGTTCGGAATTTTACAAGGAAGAAGTTTCACGGAAGCAAGATACAATGAAAGAATTAATAATGGAATCGTTTTCATCTAAACGCCAATCCAACAAGTACCCTCTTCGCATCGTAAGAGTAAGAACTAAATTATCAAAACCTACACATGACTTTCCAAGTTATTAACCAACATTAAATGATACTTATTAATGTAGCACACCTGAATTACTCAACCAATTTCTTCTGCCATTCAACCCATTTTACCCAGTAAATATGAGCTAAAGGAAAAAGAAACATCCGATGCAACAGAATTAATTAATAATACGATACCTCCCAACATCATCCTCATGCACGACTAAACTTTAAATGACATGGTTGAAAAAGCTCACATCAAGAACGTTGACTAGTCTGCCAGTCTGACATAATGAAAAACTACAATGAAACTTTGAAGTTGTGTGCAAGCAAGCAACTCCTCAAGCAGCACCCTTGCCTTTCTTCTTTTGCAACTTCTTCATATAGAACTCAAGTTCTTTACCTTCCAAAATGTGCCTGCAATAGAGAAGAAATTAAGTTCGGTTTACTCATCAACAATCTATGTTGCAATTTCCGTTTCACAGTTGTTATTTTGATTTCTAGCATGAAAATGATATTTCGTTCTGTTGTTCTGTACCGTACCACTTTGTTATTAAAGTGGAAGATCAAACTTTCTTTAGCAGCAGTCACTCAGGTAAGAAATAATTTTATACTGACAGAAGCAACTCTAATTTTTTAAGCATTGAAGTACATACCCATCAGCACGACCACATTGGCCAGGTCGAGAAGAGATGCAAGCTAAAAGCCTGCCAGAACCAAATTGCTCTTCAACATGTGGTTCAAGCTTGCGTTCTTGCTGTCTCTTCTCCAACTTCCGTAGGAGGTGGTTACTCTTTTTGCCCTCTTCAGCAACAGGCTCACCATCCTATGGTGATAAATGAAAAAAGAAAAAGTATAAAGGTCTCCCGATCACTCAAAAAGCAAACATGAAATAAGACCAACATTAAGCATCATGCCACTGTGGTACTGTAGATGCTCGACGGAAAAGAGCAAGCAACTGAATAGGGAAATTTGCAAATTGTGAAGCATCTCATACCTAGACGACTTAATATTGGTTTCGTATCATGGAAAAAAGACAGCGAGTATCAGTGGAGAATTCATTGGAAACAGGGTAAAAGCATAGAAATGACAAATTTCGGTAGCAAAACGTTGTTGAATTTTAACATGGACATTTAGGAAAAGTTTGAGGCACTAAACACAAAAATGTTGAATTTAATTTAATTATTAAGCGTTTTCTGATAATTAAAATGTTGTCGATGATACACATCAGTGTTCGTAAGCAGGGATAAAAATGAAAAAGTCAAACATTTTCTATTCTAAAAGGACACATCAATCAAATAAAATTAATGGTCTGAGCATTTGAAATTTGAAAAATATATATATATAACAAATGCATAACAGTCCCACATCAATCACAACTTAAAAACACCTATAAATCCAAGATGACGTCAGAAAATGGTCAAGAAAAAAGATAAAAGTTTAAGGAAAATCGAATAGAACGAAAAAAATCTGAATGTTATAAGAAAAACTCTTCAAAAGTATATAAAAACTCTTGAAATAATATCAAGACTTGAACAAGAGAAATAACACTAAATAACAAAAACTCTTCAAGAAATCAAGTGTTGCTCTTGTTAGAGAACCTTTAATCTTTCAAAGAAGATTACAGAAGATCCAAAGGAGAAATCCAGTGAAGATTCAATAGAGAGGAAAAACGAGAAGAGTTGCATATGGTAACTACGTTGAAGAAAGTTTCCAATCACGGTTGAAATCATCAAAATTTCGCTGATACAGACCAAAATCTTCATTGGAACTATTCAATAGCGATATCTAGGTTTATCAGATTGGTTTGCTCAAATTTTCATCCGTACAGGTGAAATTTCATCGATAATTAATACAGATTGAAACGTGATTCCATGCTCATAGCATGCTTAAAAATTACATCAATAATAATATCAAAGCAAATATCAGAGGGGAAAGGAAAAAAATCCACAGCAATGCAATTTCAACAACTAAGTTCTACAATTACATGCACCAAATGCAAACCAAATCGTTTTAAAGAAGACAATTGACAAGTTTCCATTGTGATGTCATATAGTCCAACACAGACTTTCAGTTTCTATTTTCCAAGTACAGAAAATATATTTACCACACTTGACAATCATATATCGTATAAAAGGAATAAAAATAACTGCTATATCTTGATAACAGAAATCTCCATAAATTTACAAGATTATAATTATCAAAAGAATATATTACTTTCTAATTTAAGAAAAATGTATAGTGGCTTTAATCTAAAATTATATCTAGCAACGAAAATCGACTAGAGTTTATATAATCGCTATCTAAATGAGGATGACAATCATTTCAACGAATTTATGCTACCAAAAGCCATAATTTCCTATCATTGAAATTTGGGAATGCAAATAAACCCTACAGCATATTAAAAACCGCTTCTCTTAAACAAACCAAGATATCTATAATTCCTTGGAGAAAATATTGTGTGTATTGTTGGAAATAAATAGGATAAAATTAGAAAATGGCCTAATAATCATTGCCGATAAAAATATCGAACATCACATTTAGGATAATATGTTTCACGATATTCAAATAAGTATAAAATTATGACAAAAATGAATCAGGGATGGTAATAAGATACCTCGTCTTCCTTCTTTGAGGCTACAGCAGGCTGCTTCTTCTTTCTCCCAATATCAACACCATAATGTTGGAGATACCACTGCTTGAACGGAGCAGCATCCACCTGGACAATAGCACTCTTCACAAGGGTCTGTGTACGCACAAGCTCGTTGTTGGATGCATTGTAGACAACGTCCAGGATACGGGTTTTCCTGGTAACAGCCTCACTACCCCATGAGTAGTTCCCAGTGTCCAAGCGAAGAGCCCTCCACTTGACATTACCTCCACGGACACGGACACGGCGTACTGTCTTGTTGCTTGAAAGCTTGGTCATGGCTGGCTGACGCCCGAGCTCGTACCTATCGCCCACATCTACCATTAGAGAAAAATCTAAAACATGCCATATTTATAGAAAAACCTTTTCACGAAGAACATGGCATAGAAAACTGAAATCCAGCATAGAACCATGCCGTAAATTAATGGTCTACGCAATTCGAGAAGTTGGTGAAATTCCAAAGACGGTGAACAAAAAAGGGGCCTTCTTTTGCCCGGATCATTTCTGAAACTATCGATGCAGAAACAGTTTTTCATGCGAAATAGCACGAGGTCTCAAATCCAACCTCTGCGCAACACATACAACAAGTACACACAAAACCCCGAAAAAATTTCCCTATTTTCTAATACGGCGAAGGTAAGTCATGAGAAATGTTTTACTTTCGCTTCTTTCTCCACGCCTTCTGCTTGCCTCCAGTAGCGCGCCTCTTGTGCATGGAATCCCGAGAAATACCTGCAGAAGACCGGATTTTCCAGCATCGAAGTCACAAAGCACGACATGAAGGAAACCAAAATTTCAAAGAGAATCGATCCGATGGAAGCTGAGAAAATAGGAAACGAGAAATGCAACAGTACCCATTTTCGGCGAGGTACGAGGGCCGAGATCGGGAAGATCTACCGCCTCGTCGAAGGAGAGGAACAAGCTGGATGGGAGTTGTGCCGACGCCGAAACGAAGGTGGGCAGAGCGGCAGAGAGAAATACGCGGTCTGGGCTCGTACCAAATAAAACCCTAGCACGTGAAATTCACATGATGGTTTTGTGTGTTACTTTGTACATGGTCGTAAAATTTCACACTATTTTTTAGAATTATGCATTAATAAGTGGTCTTTGCAAAATTTATAGATCAAGTAAGTTAGATTTTAAAAACAATTTATACTATTTTTGAAGTGAAAATATTTTTTTATTTTTTTTATAGTAAAAAAATTTATTTTTATTATATTATTTATTAATATATATATTATATACATTAAAAATTCTTGTAAATCACATTCCTAAATGAAAAATAAGGTCTATTTATACACGTAAAATTGGACAAAAATAAATAAATATAAATTTATTTTTCATTCATAATTAAATTAAATAAAAATAAATTTAATATACGAGTATTTGTATATTTTCGAAATTAAATATAATTAAAAATATGAGTATTTATACATATATTGAACAAAATTGAGGATTTATTCAAGGAGGAGTACAGGTGCATTTCTTTCGTTATAAATTTCTGTCACCTTATGTAATATCTGATATATTTTTTAAAAAATGTAAAAAAATTATGCTTATATCTGGCAGGAAATCATTGTCTTCGATTCCGTGTTTAAAAAAAATTCTACTTTTATATTATAAAAAATTTATTATATTATAAAAAAATTCAGTGTTAACAAAGTATTAATTTTTTCATAATATTATAATATTTTTTAAAGTTGCATTATCATTATTTATAACATTAAAATACATTTCATAACATTCCAAAAAATTACATACTTCTTCGTTAATATTTTTTACAGTATTACAATAAATCTTACGATGTCAAAGAAAATGAAAAAAAACAATTTCCCCTTTCTATCTTCAACGTTAATAATTTTTTTATAACATTACAAAAAATTATACACTTCATTATCACAACAAAAATAACATTTTTTTACACTTTTTAAGAACGTTATATCATTTTTTACAATATTTCAATAATTCTTACAACGTTCAAATTTGTTACCCAAGTTAACAACATCTTTTATAATATCTTAAATTTGTTAAGAACGTTTATATTTTTACAATAGAATAATTACAATTTTACAAAAAATTATACACTTTTTTATTACAACAAGAACATTTTTTACAATATCAACATCTTTTTACAATGTTATAAAAAGTCACACATTTTTTTATTACAACGGAAATAATATTTTTACATTTTAACTTTTTTCTAAAAAAATTTATTATATAAAATTACTTATATTCGATAAATTACCATAAAAATTTTATGATACCTAAAACTCAACTTCAACTTATCGCACTGGCCAAAATTAAATAAATATTATTACATATATTTTTCTATGTCAAATCCTAGTTCTTGAGACAGTTGTTCATCGTAAGTATACTTTTATTTTGATTATTTTAATTTTAAATGCAAATGTAAAATGTGTAGTATAACATTGAAATGTATTGCATAATATGAAAATATTTACAATCATAAAAAAAATATTTATTTATATTTAAAATATCATTAGATGATTAATACGAGAAGAATTTAATAAACGTATTAATAAAATATTCACACCAAACTAAACAACTCATCGAATCTTAATTACATTACATTTAAAAAGTAAATTCTTTAAAGATAAATTTAAAAATTTATAAAAAAATACTACTGTAACAAATAAACAAACATCATTTCTATATTACAACTACTTTTTACAAATATTATTTCTTCGAAATACAATTCCCCACCAACAGGGAAGCTGCTGCCTGGTGGTCCACAGATCGCATCAACAAGTGCAGAGACCAGCAGTATAGAATGTTGGTGATAAATAAGTTTATAAAGACAAAATATTAGGTAAGTTTAATTTTAAAAAAAAAAAAATTATATAATTTTTGAGTAAGAATTTCTTTTATTTTTTAATAATTATAGTAAAAACTTTTATTTTTATTATATTATTTATTAAAATATATACTTTACATATACTTCATATACTAAAAACTCTTACAAACCTTATTTCCTAATAAAACCTAAAAATAAAACCAACCAAACAAAAAAGACCTGTATTCCATGTCCATGAAACAATCACCGTTTGCAGAAACAACACCACATTACCCTGAATCCTTTGATACCCATGTTTCTAGTAATAATGAATCATCGTAACATTTGATAAATTTATTCTTGGGAACCAGAAGTCCGTCTGGCATCATCCCTCTCACTGTTGTTTCACGCTCGTAAATCAATTACATCCCCGGCACATCTGGGGAAACATATAAGAAAAGAAAAGGAAAAGAAAAAAAAAAACATACCTGACAAGAGCCAGCATCTTTGTCACTCAACAAGGTTTTCTTTCAGAAACAAAAATGAAAGACAACAAATGTGTTCTCTCACATGGAGCCAACATATAACTGAACACTCTTCTGAAATGATGTCCCGCAATCTGATTGTAAACCTCAACCAAATTTGAACAAATAAAGCCTACACTCTTTGCAGAAATCGAAATCAAATCTCAAACCTTAACATAAAAGCCTTTTATATCTGCCTTCTCTGAATATCAAATTCTGAATAAGTTTCAGTTAGATCTAGATAACCAACTAAAATCGATGTACCAACAACAGTGTATCTGAAATTCACAGTCATGCATATGGTTTCATGGATTCCTCCACCTGCATAACCACTTGTATCCAAAGAATGTCCCTAAGCAGCAATTCCTGAGAAAATAAGAGGACAAAAGCATTAGAAGCCCCCCTTTCAACAGATCCTTCTCAGAGTTGCAAGCTGAGATTTGAAGCAAGCAAAGAAGAGTATGGATGACAATGCAGTCTTGAAGGTGTACAATTCGGCTACTGTACTTGAATTGCTTTACAACAACAGCTAAGACCTATGTAATAGGTTCCGCATTAATGGCATGTGCTCTTTGAAAAATTGGAAAGAGATATTAGTTGTCCATGGGAGAATCTAACTTCCTTTTCGGTTCTCTAAGGTCAGCAGAGCCTTTATATGGAGAGGGAGCCAGCAGTAATAGTAGCATGCTTCCTCTGATCATATAGCACCTGTGTAGGTTATTGATACTAATTAATACAACAATCTACCATCAAAAACTTGGCAAAAGGAAACCAACATTTTCATTAAATCGAGAGCTCAATTTGCTGGTACAATGGAGCAACTAATTCAGTCCAGAGAAAGCAGTCAGATCCCTCCTATTATATAATCTATGGGTCTGTTCTGGCACAGTTCAAGTTCTCCTTGAATATATCTGAACAAACTTATGGCAGAAAATTCTATTTGCATCTAAGTGTGTGTCTTTGGACAAATGTCCAATAATCATCGATTGGGCAATGCAACTTTTGCTATGACAATTCAAACATGCTTAGAAAATAAAAATTTCTAGCCTCTTCTTGAAGATATGATTCTTATATATGCAATTATGGGCATATATATCTTTTTAAGGAACTTTGTATGTAGGTATTCTGTATAATTGGTTTTGAGTTTTACTTAGGTGTAAGGTTGACAACCAATCATAAAACCTTATAAAATCGATATCAGCGTAAATCCACAATTCCTGTGTCAGGCAGTGAGCACACTTATTGGGCCTAATTATGCATGAATGCTATCACTATGTCAATAAAAGATTATGCATGAATACTTGTGGATTCATCAACTAGACAAGCTTGGATCCAACGTCCAACAGCATGAACGATGTCATTACAATTTGTATCTCAGATTCATAGCACAAGTTTGGTGCACAGAACTGAGTAATACCTAAGTGATTTATGTGTTTATGTTAGATCCATTAACTCAATTATTTGTGTTCCCAAAATCACAGAGCGTCATTTCTGTTCTCTAACACCGTATGAAGAAACAAGAATCTCTATTTTAGTATTTTCTGGTTAAAATATGTCCCAGATATTTGGAACTTTATTGTTACGAATGTGTTGAAAGTATCTTGAATGCAGTAATATATATTTATGTAATAAAAATTCAATAAAATACTACATGAAACTGTGTTGCTATTATTACTTTTAGCAGGTCCCTTCTGCATGAAACTATATATACCTCATTTGCACCACAGATTTGTCTTCTACATATAATGTATTGGAAGGCAACAAATTTTACTGGATGATATCTTTCAATCACCATACAAATATATGTAGCAAAAGCACAGAAGATATATCTTCACAGGGAAGGAAAATTTTGTTGTGATTGTAATGGCTAATATCAAGAGATAGAAAGTGTTGATTTTATCCGTAGAGAGAGAGACAGAGTGCAAATGATCTTGAGTGGACAAGAAAATACTTACCTCTACTAGATTGTCTATCAGCGACATTATAACCGGCATTGTAGCCTGTAGAACCTTTGACGGCAGGGTCGGATGCTACGTTGCTGAGCCCATAATCAAATGGACTAGATCCCTCCAGCTCTGAAGATCCAGACCGCCAACTTACATCAGTACACAAATCTGCATAGTTGCCCCCATCATATAGAGCATTAGATGCAGTATATGATGAATTCATATCACCAATCCCGCTGTTCCTTCGGTAGCTGCTTCCCCCAATACCATAGTTGTTGTCACCACCCCCATAACCAAGATTACCACTTCCATAGCCCGAACTACCACCACCCAGTTGAGTTGAGATGGAAGAAGACCCACCCCAGTTCACATCATTATTGCCAAATCCACCAAAGCTCCCACTTCCAGAGCCAAGAAATGAACTGGAGGGTGCAGATGTTGTTGTACCAAAGTTGAGACCGGTGGCGCCCCATACATTACGAGCATTTGAGCTGATCATCGATCCCGATCCACCACCAAGACTATTAAACCCAATGGGGCTACCAAATCTGCCAGAATTCCCAGTATACAGGGTGTTCAACCCTCTCGCAAAACCAAAATTGCTATTGTAATTTGTGTTTCCCACGTAACTAGGACTTTGTCCACCCTCGACGTTCACACCGACACCGTAACCAGGAGGACTAAATGGAGAGTATCCACCACGGCTGCCAACAAGAGATCCAGGCCTAGCATCCAACCTCGTTCCATAGCCCCTCATGGAGGGAGGACTGAATCCTTGACCATAACCATTAAAAAAGTTCAAGCTGCTAAGTCTGTTAAGACCATAGTTACTGTAATTCCCAATTGGTGACCTCATGGCAGGGCCAGGTGAAAGCTCTTTAGGGACGGCCCTCTTGACTTCAACCATCTTCCCATTCAACTCGTGGAAAGTTTTCAGCAACACCTTATCCACAGCATCCTCTGAGTCGTATGTTATAAATCCAAACCCCCTTGGTCTCTGAGTGTTATGGTCATACATCACAACCACATCGGTGATGGTTCCAAATTGATCGAAGTATTTCTTGAAGTCAGTCTCGGTGACAGTAGATGCAAGCCCACCAACAAAAATCTTCTTGGTGCGTGAAGGTCCAGGGGATCCATGGACAATGCCGCTGTTGTTCCTGAAAGGGGCATGCTGGTCGTCACGAGGGACAGCCTTCTTAGCTTCCACCTGAAAATTTTCATCGGTTCGATTTCAAGATTTCCAAACGAAAGGCATTGACTTTGAATGATTGGGTTGTAAGAATGAGAGCTGAAGGGGAACCACAAACCACGCGGCCATCGATCGTGTGTTTTTCAAGGACGACACGTTCGGCGACGGTGGGATCTGCAAACACGACGAACCCGAACCCTCGAGCACGACCAGTGGTACGATCCTTCATGATAACAGCTTCCACCACCTCGCCGTAATTGGTGAAGTAGTCCCTGAGACGTTTGTCGTTGGTGTCCCAAGAAATTCCGCCGATGAACAGCTTGCCGAGATCTGACTCCATCCCTTCCCTAAAAATTCCCAATTCAAAAGCACCAAGATTAAGCAAACCCTCCTTTTCGAGGAACACAAAAAACCATTCAAAATTCCCAATTGCGTACCACCGAGAACGAATTCAGAATTCCAGAGACGCAGCTCGAGTCACTCGTCAGATCCAACACCACGCCACCACACGACACAGATCGAAGCAAGCAAAACAAACAATATTCCGAAATAACGAAAGAAAACCCAGAGAATTGGATCCAACAAATCCAATAACCAAACGGGTCCGCCGAAATTCAATCGAGGGACCTTCGATCCACTACAGATGCACCAAACAAACCCAATTCGCTTCGCAGCCGAATACCATCTTCACCCACACGAAACCCATCGAATCTCACCAATCCAAGACTCCTCCTTTGGACGCGGAACAGATCAAGTAAGCCAAGCAAGGAATTTTCTAAGATCTGGGCTGGTGCATGACCGCAACATCCACGACAGACGAAGCAGATGGCGATGAAGACGACGATCACGATGGCATACCGTTCCTCATCTCCACCACCTCCTCCTCCCCCTCTCTCTTCCTTCCTAAAAAGCACCACCCCCTCTTGTCCGCCCTTCCTTTTCTATAATTTTTTAAGCTTTCTCCCCTTCTTTCCTTCCTCCAATTCCGGTTGATTCGATTAAGAAAGGGGGTCAGAAAGAAAGAGAGAGAAAAGGAGGAAGAAATAAAACCATGGGAGGTATAAATAGAGAACGAGAGATCGAGAGAGAAGGAGATGGAGACAGAGGAGTGTGTGTGAGAAGGAAATAAGGAAGCCTGAGGACGATGTACGGGCAGAGGAGGAACGAGGAGGGAGGAAAAAGGAGGAACGAGGAGGACGTTTTCGTCTTTTCACTTCTTCCTATTCATTTTTAAAAGTTTTTTTCCACCATTCAGATTTCAGGCGGTCGGTCGCACAATTCTGTAAAAAACCAAACAAATAAGTAAATAGATAAATAATGCTTGACTGTTGACAAACAAATGGAAAACAATTTTCCGTTTTCATCCTTACTTTATATTAAAGATTCGTGACTTTAAGAAGCAAGAGAAATAATAACAATAGTCAATTAAATTTTTCATTATTTTTTATATTTTTTACAGATAAATTTTCTTTATATATAAAATACAATTACATGTATATTTGACTTACACCATTCATTGTCTGCTATTTAAAAAATTTTGAACTTATTATTCTGATTTTTATTTACCAAGGCTTCTGGATTTCAAAATTAATAATTTAAATTAAACAACAAATTGGTTAATTTCAGTACGTGTGGATAGAGGATCAAAATTAATTGTTTAAATTAAAGTTTCGTTTGAAAATTAAATTTACATATGTTTTTATTAAAAAAATATTTTAATAAACAGTATAATGTAATAAAAAAATTTCTTTACTGTAGTTATCATGTAAAAAAATAAAAACAGATTTGTCACTTAAAAATCGTATTAACTTAAAATAAAGATAAGACGACTTAACTTTGTTTAAGATCGACTTTAATTATTATTATATAAATTTTAATGTATAAATTTATATTATCATAATTATTATATAATTTTAACTTTGTTTATCAAACTAATTTTACATTTACCTTTATTTAATTTCTAAAATAGATTGAATCTGACCTCCAACAAGACCAAAGATAAAGATAAGATGACTTCATTCATTCTCTCTCTCTCTTTTCTTAGTTTTATATATATATATTTTGTACAGACAGTGGTGCCCGGGCATATGAGTATATTACCCATCCACCTAATTTATTAAGTTACCTGAATATATAAATATTTCTTTTTATATCACCTTCAAAAAAAAAAAGATGACATGTACTTAATATAATTTAATTTAATTTTTTCCCCTTATTGCTACTGATTAATATATGGAGACAGATCCACAGATGTTCACATGTACTACTGTCCATTGTAGGTTTTTTTTTTTTCAATTCCAAGTCAATATCTATCTTTTTATCCGAAAATAATATTCTAATCTGTCAAACCTGCCCATGACACGCCCTGCTTGAAAACTTGTGCAGCATGGAATTCAAATGGTATTTTGGAGAGAAATATATAACATATATAGATATGTAATATAATATCTATCTTCTTCTTTTTCTTTCCTTTCCTTTACCGACACTACCGCAGATTTAATTTGGGATGATGAAGATGAAACGTTACGTGTGGTAACCGATGATTGGTGAGTTAGGCAAATCTGGAAATTTCATCGATTCCAAGGTTCGTTTAGCGTAATTTCAAAAAAATTAGTTTTAATTTTATATATATTATTATTATTATATAAATTTTTATAATACAATTTTAACACTAATTATTTTAGTACACTAAACTTCAATTCTTTATAATTTTAAGTGAATACAGAAACTTCAATTCGTAAATTTGATTGTACAGTAAATAAAGCAGAAACAAATAATACTCGAATTTCATTGCTGGTGGTTTTGGATTGTGGGCGTAGAGAGGTAGCAGAACCAATCCTTTGAATTTTCCACCTTTTTATTTCTTGCGGTAGTTGCTAGGCCACTTTTTTCTGTTAACTTTTCTTTTTGTTGATCTTATTATATCTCGCTTTTGAATTTATGTTGACAGATTTGCCTTTTATATCTCAACTCTCGATTTTATTATTCTTATCTTAATTTCTATAAAAAATTAACCTACGATAAATATATATTTTTATTTATTATCATCGGTTGGTATTAATTAAGATAAAATATTTTAGGAAGGAAATTATGAATGTATCTTGACTGTTCCCGAGGAAAGACGTGAGCAGGCGTTGGTGTTACTTCCGAGGTACTTTTAAATTTTTGACGATACAGGTCACATTTGTTGATTTATGTTTTTTTTTTACGATAAAAAAAATAATTTTGAAAGATAAAAATTAAGAAGAATAATTTTTATAATAAAAGAAGTAGATTAAATATTATTGTAAAATTGTTAAAAGTATTTTTAAAAATTGAAAGTAAAAAAAAGAAATATTGGTTTAGATATTAAATTTATATTTGTTTAATAAATTCATATAAATCTCAACGTACAGATACAATAATTTGATTCGATTCCTCTTTTATAATTTTTGCTATTATTTGTTGTTGTTGCTTAGGATTTTTTCGTAAAATATAAATTTAGAAAATGTAAAAGAGAAAAAAAAATGAAATGAAAATTTGTACAAATTTTGAAAAAATTATTTATAAAAAATTATAAATATTTTATATTTTTACATTTCAAATATAATTTCATATTTTCTATATAACGGTCAAGAGAGATTAGATAATATGTAAAAAAAAATGATAAAAGAAATCTATAATTACAGTAATAAAAAAATTTAAATTTTTTTAACATTACTTAGAATAGACAAATACTTGAAATTTTAAAAAAAAAATTTAAAATTTATTATAGCTTGAATAAGCCAATAATCAGACCAAGTGAGTGATTAATATAACATAAATTGATCACAAGTCATGAGTAAGTCAATGCGCAACAAACCTAATGTTTGAAAAAGTCAATGCGTCTCATTTAAATATTTGTTAAATTAAATTTATAAAAAGAAAATTATTTTTAAAAATGAAGACATCAACCACCATTGAATGACCTAAATTAATGTCACACGATAAAATAGGAAGATGGTGGCAGGCAGATAAATAATAACAAAATAAAAGGTAGAATATGTTGGTGAATGTGATCATATCATGATCACATCCAACATGTTTATTCTGTAAAAATTGGGAGGACAGGTAAAAACAAAATATGCGTAATAATATTCGTTAGATAAATTACGGAAAGTATTTGATTTCTTTAAGGGAGTTTGTATTCTTTAAAAAAAAAAAAAGTTTCGTAAAAAAAAATTTTATCATAACGAAAAAGTGAGAAAATTTTAAATTTTTTTGTCACTTTAACTTATTAAGTTTGAAAAATTCATAAGTTAGCAAAAATTTTATTATAATATACTTCTCTTGTATTGTGCATCTTGTTTGATCTCTCTCAATTATTTTTAAACTTGTATTACACGTAAAATGTGAAATTATATTTAAAATATTAAAATATAAAATATTTATAAATTTTTTTAAAGTAAAATTTCAGAATTTCCGTAACATACGTAAATATTAATGAATTGTAGCTTTAATTTTAATTTTAATAACTGTGAAAATTTTGAATTAAAGTAGTTTTGTAAAAGATAAATTCGTTTGTTAACAAAAATTGAACTATAGCTTTAGTTTTAATTATTGTAGAGAGTTAAAATTAAAAATAATTTTATAAATGATGTTAAAGTTATATTATAAAATATATAAAAATTATAATAAATAATAAATAAAATATGTATAATAATAATAAATAATATTTATTATAATAATATGATGATAGTTTTTTTTATAGTTGTGATGAATAATGAATAAAATATGTAATAGAATAATAAATAATTATTATTATATTAATATAATGATAATATTTTTTTAAAATTACGATGATAGTTTTTTTAGTACCGTCTCATCTAATAAATAGTAAAGTTATTTAATAAATGACATTATAAAATATTATAATATATAGTAAAAAATATAATTGTACATATACTTACACAAAAATATTCTAAGATTATTATTTATTAAATATGACATTTCGGTAAGATTTCTGTACGTACTACATTTTCTTCCTTCAAAATACATACAATGATCACGTTATAATTAGATCATTACAAATACATGTTATGATTTTTAATTTAAAGTAAATAATTAGTATCAGTCTTCGATTTAAATGTATTGAAATTGATCGATTTTTGTTTGAATCAACAAGATCTAAACCAAAAAGTTTAAATTTTAATTCCTAATACTTTTTTTCATTTATTTCTTTTTTTACGAATAATATTGATAAATATAATTGTAATTCTAGAAAAAAAAGCCTATGCTGAGTAAAAATTAATGCCGACCTTTGCATAAATTGCATCGGTGCGAGTTAAAGATTTCATCGACAGAGACGTGGGTCTTGGGAATTTTTTTATTTATAAAACAAATATAAATAAAAAAATCTGGTGGTGCTGACAAAGGCAGAGGACCATCGGTGGGAATCTTTTGGACGTGTTTGGGTAAATATTTTACATTTTTTACTATATATTATTATTTTATAATATTATTTATTAAATACTTTTTATTATTTATTAAATATAATAATTTTCGTAAAAATATTATTATCATAATTTTTTAAAAAAATTATCATTATGTAATAAATATTATTTATTATTTTTAACATATCTTATTTATTATTTATTATATTTAAAAAAAAATATAATATTATTTTTTCATCGTAAATTATGAAATTTAATTTAACCTGGACGAGACGAGACGTCTATTGAAACACAGCTGGAATTTGAAGTTTAGGTATTTGAATTGAATTGATTAAATGTGAAATAAGTTAATTAATTAAGAAAGGAAATAATTGAAAATAATAGAAAATGAAAATTATGAGAATTTAATTTTTAGATATTTATGTTTTTTTTTTAATGGAAAAATGATACATAAGGATGTGAAATTTTGTTTCTTTCAACGTTCAAAAAATATTGGAAAAAATACTTACGTCTGTATGCTACTATCGGCTAAATTCTCATCATTTTTGCTTATATATCATTTTTTTTCTTGAGAAATAAAGTATAAAAATGCCTCAAATCTCAATTATGGATGTTGAATTTTCACTATTTTTCATTATTTTTGACAACATCGTCCCCTGAGTTAGAGCAAGAATTAATTTTTTATTAACCAAGATAAACACTCTAATTGATAAAAATTAAATTATCATTGAATTTTAAGTTCTCGTATATAAATTATTACTTTACAATTTACGTAATTCTAACGTTATTTACAAAATTACCCTAATTAAGATTGTGTTTGTTTGTAATTTTAACTTATTGTAACTAAAAGTAGTTAAAATTATTATTAGTTAAAATTGAAATTACATTTATTTAAAATTTTGTGAGTTAACTTTTACACTATTAATTATATGTAGTATACGATATAATTTTGTTTATCAATTTTAGCAGGTAACAATAATGAAAGGTAATATTTGGTAATTAAACAATACCTTAATTCCAATTTTTTCACTGTGGTGAAAGTTAGAATACTTTAATATCAAACAAAACCTCATTAGCCGATAATAACTTTTTTTTTTGGAAAAAAAAATTGTAATAATTTGAGCTTCACTTGAAGAACTTTAAAAAATCTCGATGCTTATTTTTATTTAATTTTTTTTTGACAGATTAGGTTACTTAATATTAAAGATGATGTAATTGTGAAATCACATGAGACCATTAAAATAAAAGAGACACAAGATTTAAATTATAAGCAAAGTAAAATAAAATAAATAAAAGAGAACAAAAAATAAAAATTCCAACCAAAAAAAATAGAGAACATTAATTATCATTGTTCTCAACAATTGCAAGATTAATTCAA
>JAMKPZ010002005.1:0-53154 GCA_024699675.1 Amphibolis antarctica
ATAACAAAGAAATTAACTTAACACAAGGCAGCAATAAGGTAATGCATTTTAACACGGAAAAGATATTAGTTTAAGCAATGAATTAGATTGGGAGGCAATATAACTGACGAAAAAACAAGCATCCACCAATTTATTTAAAAAAAACAATGGTAAGATTGAGCGCATGAATATTACTGTGCATTTTATTAGTAAACAACGACCAATCAATGTGCTAATCCCCTGTGAGGTCCGGCCCTAGTTCTCAATGGATTGATGAATTTAGACAGCTGGATGTCGTACAGGCTTAATGGGAATACCCGTCATGAGCAAACCAATGGAAGAAATCTCATACGAACTATAAAGAGTATACCTTAACAAAGTTCCCCAGAGTCTTGGTCGACCCACGAGATGAAGTGAAGACATCTTCTATCCCAGCAAACTGTAATACTTTCTTCGGAACCCTCGCCGCCACAATACCGGCCCCACGAGGCGCCGGCACCATCCTAACCGTGACAGATCCACATTTTCCAGTCACTTTGCACGGGACGGTGTGTGGCAATCCGATCTTGTTACCCCAGTATCCCCTCCTCACAGGGATCACAGACAACTTCGCCAGGATGATACTCCCCCTGATTGCAGTCGCCACCTCCTTCGCACATTTCACGCCCAGCCCAACATGACCATTCCCATCACCAACGACAACAAACGCCTTGAATCGCGTGCGCTGCCCGGCGCGAGTCTGCTTCTGCACGGGCATGATCTTCATGACCTCGTCCTTAAGCTGTGGGCCGATGAGATGGTCGATGATCTGGTACTCCTTGACCGCGAGAGAGTGCAGGTAGATCTGCTCCAGCGACTTAATTTTGTTTTCTTTGACGAGGCGACCGAGCTTAGTCACGGGAACCCATTGCTGTTCCTCCTCGCGACGGCCGCCGCGTCGACCGCCTCGCCGATCGCCACGGCCGCGGTCGCCACGTCCTCGGCCGAACCCACGGCCAAAGCCCCCGCCGCGATCTGCCATAGCTGATATCGGTGTCAAAGATTTGTGGATTAGGGTAAGGCGGTGGATTTGGGGAACTGAAGCATGGGAGGAGAGAGTGCGGCGTAGGAGATGGCGAATGTCACTTATATGGGCAAGTGATTAGGTCTCTGATGGACATCTTCAAGTCGCCGGGGACCATTGTATTAAAGGCAAACAGTTACCAATTACCACCCTTAATTGAGACCTTGGACGAAGCGACGCCTTGGGCTCGCCCTGATATTGAAGGTTTGAAGGGTCGGCTGCCTATTGGGGAAGAGGGTCACCAGCTATAAAACATGAACCTTCCCTAATCTTGAGGATCATCAAATCATTCCTGGTAAATCTCTGTTTGAACCCTTTGGTTTTTAGTTATCTTTTTCGAGTGGATTTTTGGGGGAGCCGTTTAAGGTCGTGTTTGGTAAAAAAAATTTGTAAAATGATTTTATAGTTATAATTATTATAAAAGATTAGTAGATTTTTTTATTATCGTAGAGTGATTTGTAAAGTGTTATTAAAATTAATATTTTACTAAAAAAATTTTATATTCGATAAATTATTATAAAGATTTAATGTTACGTTAAAAAAATCAATAAATTTCTTTTACCGAACAAACCTAAAATTTGATGTCGTAAGAAGTATCTTCTCGCTTTCAAAAGTTTGGTATTATATCAATTTTGTTCACCAACGACTTTTAGTTCACATTTCTTATTATTTTAACAATTTTTTTGTCATATCAGTATTTATATATTTTAAATAATATTTATTTATAATTTAATTAAAATATCAAAAAATTTCATTCGATTTAAAGAAAATATTGTTCGTAGTATCTACCAAAAAAAACTTTCATTCGTTTAAACAAAAATCGATTAATTTCTTTTTTAAAAAAAACTATATTGAGAAATGTGTTAACGTGAATTAGTGTAAACGACAAAATATTGTTAACAGGTGGAATGTAAAAAAATCGATTGCCAATAATGCGAACACATTCTTATCATTTGCATTAATAATAATAATAATAGTTATATTAAAAATCTTATTAAAAAATAACAATAAAAAATTGACATCAAAAACTTATTTCGATAGGTGGTTTTTGCAAATTACGAATACAGGACCTCCTCCGGTGCAGACCCCCAACGCCTTCTTCCATCGGCGAAAACCTAGCCGTCGAACATGCCATCATCCGCCGTGGCCGCTGCAATCTCTCGGGCCAGATCCGCCGCCGCCGTCCCCCGTTCCCTCCTCTCTGCCGCCTTCTCCTCTCGATCCAAATCCACCTCCACCACTACTTCCACCTCTCCCCTCTCCCCGAAAGAAGCTGCCCGCCTCTTCCGGTACAGCTACATCCTGGCCCCGGACAACCTCCAGCCGGGCACGAAGGTCCTCAACCTGGACTCCTCCACCACTGCCACCTCGGCCTGGAAGCACGGCATGCTGGACCCCCTCTCCCAGCCTGGGAACTCCCTTCCCCTCTCCTCCATGCGCATTGGCACCTTCGTCCACTGCGTTGAGCACCGCCCGGGGGAAGGTGCTAAGTTCGTCCGTGCCGCCGGCACCTCCGCCAAGATCATGCGGCTGGGGGATGACGGGAAGTGCGTGCTCAAGATGCCGTCCGGGAGGGAGAAGGTCTTCGACTCCAGGTGCAGGGCGACGATCGGGAGAGTGTCCAATCCGGAGAGGAAGCACCGGAAGTTGAGAAAGGCGGGACAGAAGAGGTGGTTGGGGAGGAGGCCGGTGGTGCGTGGCGTAGCGATGAATCCCGTGGATCATCCACACGGTGGCGGAGAGGGGAGGACTAGCGGTGGGAGGCCCAGCGTCAGCCCTTGGGGGAAGCCGACGAAAGGTGGGTATAAGACGGTGCTGAAGAAGAATCATGATACTAGAGGTGTTGGAAGGAAGAAGGGAAGGAGAGGTTAAAATTCTATGCTTCCCTACTGCCAAATCTTCTTCTCCATTCACAATAATCACCTTCATGTTTCATCACTTCAACTAAAATAGGAAAAGGTACGGTATTTTCCTCATTGCTTCTTCTTGTTGTTATATTTAGTTTATTACTTGATTGCTTGGTGTTGCTTTTTCCTCTCATCTACTAAAAAATTAATCACCTTCCTGTTTATAAATGATTCGATTCTAAGTAAGCATAAAGTGGTACTATGCCCATGAAATATAAAAAAGGGAAAAATTAGTGGATGAAACTCCCACCAATGTTAGGACTAGTGAGGGTCTAATTGTAGTATGGAAGCCGAAATTTCCTAGCATTCAAAACCATTACCTCCAGGTTACAATGGAGCAACCTTGTTCTCATGTTCAAATGTGGAATTTGCACCTTGTAAATATTGCTTCATTGAAAAAATAATCATAAAAGATCATTAGGAATGGGACATATGAATCGTCAGACCAACTAAATTCATTCCATAGTATGTCATCTACATAGCGTGAAAAATGTAACGATAAGAAATATTTTGTGATATTTAAATTACTTGATCTCTCGTGAAATAAAGGTCTTGAATTATTTTAAGAAATATAAAATCAAGGTACAAAAGACAACTTCGAAGAAAAATTAAGATGGTAAGAGCAAATAAAAGTGGAAAATATAATTCAAGAAAATTTGAATTATATTATCAAAAGCAGGCTTATTACTGTGCCTTATATACAATAAAAAAATGTGCGGTAAAATGGGAAAATAAAATTTTAATGAATTTTATTAGATATATGGTATTATATTTTAGTCTTTTTAAATAATTTTGGAGAGATACACTACCTATAGCTAACTACACGTTGAATAAAATACCCATTAAATTTATTATAACATATGAAATGGAAAAAACCCGCGACTTAAGTCATTCAAGAAAATAATAAGGATTTGTAGTCAAAGTCAACTTAAAAATAAGCTAGACTTCTAGAACATTAAGTGAAGGTTCCTTTTTTTTTGTGCAATTGGTGGATAAATAAATTTCTCTAATTTCTACACAAATTACGAGAGGAAACCCCCAAGTAAAATCCTCAATCCATGTGGATTCACGTACCCAACAAATATTAGAGGATTATGGAATCAGAGTCGTATACATAATAATAAATAACGGCATTACTTTTTGTAATTTAAACTTGATATCTTCGGATGGGATGAAGGGCACGGTGGGTAAAGTATGGTTTGTTTTCGAATTTGTCGTAAAGTATCGTTTGATAACAAAGTATTTTAATTTTGAAAATTATGAAAAGTTAAAGTTAAAGAAGTAAAATAAATAAAGTTAAATTTTATCATAAATTATATGATGAAAATTTATACTTAAAGATTTGTAGAAGGAATTGATTCTAAGAAGTATTGAAGTCTAAAAAAAAAAAAAAGGGAGTTCCTTACGTGTTTTTTAAAGTATAAGTCAGCAAAACATGACCTACGTAATTTACAAAATCACAGCGGTAAATAAAAATATATTTATTTATTATGTTTTGTTTGAAGAAATTTGGCTATTCTTGATAAATTATTTTATGGACTTGAAAATTTTTAAAAATAGCCAACGAATGGGAGCAAAGCAAAACCCGAAAAGGTCGAACACAAAGTAATTTATTATACCGACAATAGCACCAGGGATAATGTAACTGGAGTTGTATTCTATCGTGCAAGAAAAATTTTGAGTTAAAATTTATGCCGTCGTTAAAATGTGGATAAGAGAGAAAACATGGATCGTCTGGATGTCTAGTAGACTAGTCCAAAAGGTTTCATATATACCTAACAAATATTAAGAGTGAAAAAACATGAGAAAAGTAAAAAATGGGAAATAGGAAAGAGCACGAAAAAGATAAAAAAATAAATGATGAAGAAAACATAAATAAATAAATAAATGTGTTAGTTAAATGAAATATTTCACATTATAATTTATTACTTTCTTTAAAAACAGAATTATTTCAAGACTATATATTTTCTACATAAATGGGCTTGGGGGACTTGCAGTAAAGTCCCTCTTTTGTTCCCAGCTCAGCAGTGGTGCCAAGTTCCAACGACCTTTGTCGTTGTCATCCCTCCTCCCTCCCGTCCCGCTCTCGCCAACGCCCAATCGTGTTCGGTCATGGAGGGAGTGGCGACGACAACGTGGTATGGAATCCGCAGCTTCACCCCGCCTCGTGTCGCAGTCGTCCTCCTCCTCCTATCGGCGATCCTGTCCTCGTCTGGCGTGGCGGTGTGGGGGAAGGAGGACCTCGTGTCCTCCAAGCTGTCGGGAATCATCATCCCGGGGTTCGCGTCCACGCAGCTCAGGGCGTGGTCGCTGCTCGACTGTCCTTATTCTCCCCTCGACTTCAACCCCCTCGACCCCGTCTGGCTCGACACCACCAGGGTTTGTGTTGCACATTGTTGTAGTTGTTTCGTGAGTTTTCGCAATGTCGTCATTTTTACCGGGAATGACACGGTTTCTTGGATGTTTCCGATGCTTGTGAATTTGAAAATGGATTGTTTGGCGGGAATTTGGATTCACGGTCTCCATGTTTCTCCTTGTCGTGCGTCGCATTAAGTTATTGCTACTTCTTATTCTTGTCTTCTTTTTCGTTTTTTGGAAAAATTAGATATGTCGGATTCAATTATATGTGTTTGACGACAAAGTCCGGAATTACTCTGCATGATAAATGTTAAAATAATCTAACTAATCTTTTTTTACACATTTTATGATAGCAGAAACGCATCATCCAAAATTTCCTGTTACTTTTACTTTTGACGTTAGATTTACGGGTACTTATTGTTGAGACCTACAGCATTGGAATATATGGGAGATATATTGATTCTCTCCGTGTTCAGCGAAGCCAATACAAAATTCCTAACTAAAACTTCAGTAAAACAATGTTCACGTTGTTTGCACCACAAAGCCTGATGTTAAAGTTTCTTTTAACATCTTTATTGTTTACGTTCTTTTTAGCACCTTTCCTTTTATCTCGAGCAAATGAATTGATCCTCTACGGTACTAATGGTATCTGCAGGTTATTTCTTCCGTGAATTGCTGGCTAAAGTGCATGTTATTAGATCCTTACAACCAAACAGATCATCCTGAATGCAAATCACGGCCCGATAGTGGTCTTTCTGCAATTACTGAGTTGGATCCTGGATATATAACAGGTAGAGCTTTCCTTGCCTTTCTTTATGTTCACGAAGCAACTATTGAGTACCTGGGGAAAATACAGCCAATCCAGATAGATTATAATTTGTGGTGGACAAATGAATCTCTTTGAACCAGCTAATTTCATAACAGTGAAGCACAAGTACAATTATGGTTTATATGTATATGGATTTTATGTCAGCTATATTAGGTGTCAGAATTCTGTCTATGGTTATATCCATTAATTTCTTTGAACTTTTTTATTGTTCTGTAGGGTTGTTTCATTATTTGGTCCACCAAAAATTTTCCCAATCATCATAAGGAAAAACAACAGTAAAGTTGTATTGCTCATGTAGGAATGATAGTAGCACACAGGACATTGCAACTATTGTAATATTGTGAAGTTGATGGTCAACTTTGTCCCTATAATCTGGCTCAACTTTGTCCATCGTTCAAGTTTAAAATCTGGTTCACTTGTTTCTCACTTTCTCTATAGGTTACAACCATTTAACCCATCTGGACCTGCTTACACTGAACCAAAAAATCTTTAAAACAACACTGGAGTAAAAAATCCTTGTATGTGTTGAATATTGTTTCTTATGAATCCATTCATGTGGTACTTGTGATTTATGAAAGATCCATCCATCTGAATATATTTGTATATATGCATGCTTTGAAAGAAAATTGTTCTTCATGTCCATTTCACGTCAGAGAAATTTGCACAGTTTGTGCATTCCTACCAACCACTTCATGTTTATTTCAGAAAGAATGATGAAATTCCCCTAAAAGTGATTAATTTTTTGACGTAACTTACAATAGTACAATCTCACATCTCCTAAAGGTAACTGTATACGATAACATTATAGAGGTCCTCTGGCTGGCTAGTCCATGCTGCTATTGTGTGGTAGCTGGGGGAAATGGAGACTTCTTTTGCAAGTGTTGGTTCTGGGTTAAATATGGTTACTCTGGAAACTCCTGTTAAATATCCGGTGTTTGAAGTATGCTTTGATGTTCTCATCATAAAGAGTAATCATGAAAGCTGTAGTCTATAGTGCATTAAAATTCTCAACAGGCCAAACATTTTGTAGTGCATGTCCCTAGACAAAATTTCAGGCATTATTTTCTTTTACAATCCCCAAAATTGCTAAATATGAATTTGCATTTTCTAACTATTTTCCACTTTCAAAAGATTAAGCATTTTGCGTTTCCACAGGTGCCTTGAACGTTTTGCGAAGAATATTAAAATTGAAGGGTATGATTCACAAGTCATTCCCAAAAAATAAGCAAATATTTTGTGATTATACATGCAAGTCTACATTTTGGTGTGCTATTATCCTTACCTTAGAGCATACACGGCAATTTAGAATTCATTACTCATCCTTTGTGACCTGCAAAGAGCCTTTGGCTTGACATGCATTTCAATGAATATTACTTGGTGTAATGTGAGATAGCCTTTTTACTAATTCAATACGGTAAAGGTTACTTTGGTTTTAGCATATATTCAGGTCCTCTTTCATCAGTATGGAAAGAATGGCTTAGATGGTGTGTTGAATTTGGTATTGAGGCAAATGCAATCCTTGCTGTCCCCTATGATTGGCGGTTGTCAGCTACCGTTCTCGAGGAGCGGGACCTTTATTTTCACAAACTGAAGTATGTAATGCCGTGAATAAAATTTTTCCCTGTTATAAGTTTACTTTTTCTAGTGATTAGCAACATATTGATCGTTTGGATAGGTTTAACTGTATATCTTTAAATGGGGCATCCAGAATCTAGGCATGAAAATTGTGTTTATTAATTTGTTGGAATAATCTTAAATTAACATAGTTGAGAGGATGGTTTAAGGGCCATTAGATAATATCCAATGGATGAAATGAAAATTGCTATTGAGTCATAGAAAAATGTGGTTTTGATGTATTGTTATCATAGTGTTTGATTTTGATGTGTTCGCAAAACATCACTGGCATGTTTTGGCTTCCCTGGCTAGCATTCTGATATCCAGGTGGATATTGAAGTTGTCAGCATTTTGTGTGACATTTCCACCCATGTATGGGTCAAAATATTGCTCAATATTATGCATTTTTCTTCTGATGGATCTGCATGTCAATAGATTATAGATACTGATGGATTTTGTTGGAAATTGAGGTGAACTCTCTCCTTTATTTTCCTTTGTTGTTTCTAAGGTTTATTCTCCTCTTCTTTTGCTTCTTGTCTCTGATCGACACCTGTAGTCACTGAAAAACTATTGAAAGACATAAAGATCTCGTATGACAGGGCAACATCAAGCTTGGCATCCATTCTCAAAGAGAAACAAATAAAGATCAAGTTGGACTGGGCAACATCAAGCTTGACATCTATTATCAAAAACACTGTTGTTATTTTGTTTCTACCTTCATTCTACTTACAACTTGTGTGAACGTCTTTATTTTTCATGAAATTTAATATAATTCTCATTGCTGCTCAAAAAAATCATTTTTCAGCCTTGATTTTTTTGGCACTCATGTCAGTGAAATTTCGTGCCACATGTTGGCTTTGGATAGTTTGGTATGGAATACCATAAATAAATCAAAGGCAGAAATGTGCCATAGGAAATCAAGGAATTGAGGTAAGTTTGTCCAAGTTGTAGTTGGTTTTTTCCACCTGCTGATGGGTTTTTCCATCATTCTAGTTAGTGTGCTTTATTGGATCAAAGAAACCTTGCAGATTTTTTTTCTAGAATCTTGCTTGACAATTTATCTGAGGTGAAACATTTATGAGTAACCAAGACAGGATTTTTGTTGAATCACTGATAACCTGAAGTTATGGTGTACATTTGCAATTTTTTTCTTTGAACCAGTGCTAAAGGTTTTATGTGTCAATGAGCTATTAATGTACCTTGACCGAATCTTTATTTAGTTGTATTAGAAAACTGATTCTGTAGTTCTGTTATGATTGCAGATTGACATTTGAAACAGCACTTAAACTTCGTGGGGGCCCTTCTCTGGTTTTTGCTCATTCATTAGGCAACAATGTATTCCGTTATTTTTTGGAGTGGTTGAAGTTAGAGATTGCACCAAAACATTATGTGCAGTGGCTTGACAAACATATTCATGCTTATTTTGCTGTTGGTAGGCTCTTGTTGTTTCCATCATTTTCCCCTATATGTATTGAAAACCAACATTTTCAGTCATCGATTATTTGATGTCAGGAGCTCCTCTTCTTGGTGCTACTGAGTCAATCAAAGCAAGTCTATCTGGGGCTACATTTGGTCTTCCAATCTCTGAGGTTCTTCCTTTTTCTTTTTAGACATTTTTATCTTTCCACAGTTTACTTGATAGAATCATGGTTGAGCCACTGAAGTTGCAATTAAACATATAATACTATGCACTGACTCTAAGTTGTGTTTGGATTAGCCCCATCTGATAATGTGTTGAGTTACTATTTTTTTGCATATAAGTTGAATAGTATTCATTTGCCTTGGATTTTTGTAACACTGTCCACCAATTTCTTGTAACACTAACCAGGGAACTGCTCGATTGATGTACAATTCATTCAGTTCTTCTTTATGGTTGACACCATTCTCCAGCCACTGTAAGGCAGATAATATATTGTTGAAACATTTTATTGAAAAAAAGGGGAATAGCCAGCATTTGCACTATTGTGATGAGACAGAGTTCAAGACCAACCATTCTGGATGGCCAACAGATATTGTTAATATTGAAGTTCCTTATATTCCAGGTAGTTATTAATCATCCATTCTTGTAATGTGATAATGACAATACCTCCTAAATTTTTACATAATATTGTCTGAGTTAAATTCCTAACCATTAATCTCAGGGGTAGCACAGGACATGACTTCAAGCAGGGAATGTGGCCGTCCTGTCCCACTGTCTTTCTGTGCTAGAGAAGTATCTGATGGGACCTTGTTTAAAGCAATAGAAGATTATGATCCACATAGTAAAAGACTCCTGCATCAACTACAAAAGTGAGTAGTTTCTTTCATCAGATTACACTGTGTCTGTGAATCAAGATTTTTCTTTGGGAAGCATTCAATAGGCCTCTTCTGGCTCATATAGAGGTCTTCAGTCAATGATTGATGTATAACAACAATCTGTGACATAATCTCACTTTATCGGGTTGCACACATGAATTCTTTGTTTTTTGTATAAATTCTTTTTTTAAAATTAACAGTGACATTGTCCTTTACAAAAAATGCACTGGTAATTTCAATTTTTTCTCCCTTGTCCCCATGTGTAATTGTTTCATAATTCAGATTGATATCATGGTGCCCTGTTTCTTTCTTATAGTTTCTATATGGTTCAAATGCCAGGTACTATCAGTCTGATCCAGTGCTTAATCCTCTTACTCCTTGGGATAGGCCACCAATAAAAAATATTTTTTGCATATACGGGGTTGATTTAAAGACTGAGGTATAAACACTATTATAACTTTCTTGACTGGGGATATTCTTTGTTTAGGCCAACTAAGCTTGTATGCCCCACGTGAAGTTTGATTCTTCTACATGAATTTGTCGAGCCTAGTGTATGATCCTTAATATTGTTTCTTCTAGTTTTTAATAACCTTATTTACCAAGAGTGCCTCTGTGCTTTTGACCTTGATCTTGAATCCCACATTCATCAAAGCTTCAAAGAACATAAAAGCACAAGACAGCAAAATCTCATTTGTAACACACATGCAGTTAGTTTGTTCCAATTTGATTCCTTCCTTGTGTAAGTGTTTGCTTGTACTGCAGATTATAATTTATACATGGATGAAATGCTTGGAGGAGCTTCTTTCAAAGCAACAACTTCTATGATGATGGATATTCTAGTTATGATGCTATCCTTTAAGGATTTGTTATCTAGTCTGCCTTTGGACGCTAGATTGACTAGTTTAGGCTTCAAGATTCAGCCATTTCTTGGATCAACCTGATGATATGATAATCAAAGAACTTTAGCTTCAATAAATACAACCCATACATAATCCCATTATGTGGGGTTGACCACATGAATTTTTTTTCTTCTAAGTATTTCTATCTATCATCAAAATTTCAGTTAAATTATATAAATTTAAATCTTTCTCATAATTCCTAACCAAGTAGTTTTAAACTTTTAACGTTAATAAGCTTTTATAACTGGTTGTGTACTTAACATTAACACTTCTCCTTTATTTGGGCTTAGGACTGATTGTAAAGGGGTTAACCTTCATAGGTGAAGTTTAGCTTCAATAAATGATACTATATAAATATGAGAAATTTGAAATATTTGTCAACTATGTCATTTAATCAATACAAGGATTAAGTATGACATGTTACTCTTTCTAGAGTTTGTGATATTATTGTGCAATTAGTCAAATTTAAAAGCTAATTGCATAGCTTGAAACCAAATCTTTTCTATGAATTGTTGTTCGTTGCAAACTTGTGATGCAACTATTCAACTCCCACAGGCAGCCTAAACCATCATTTTCTTGGGTTATTGTTTGTTGTTCTAATATGCATGGTACTCAAACTGTGTTAGAAACTAAATTACAAACCGTTTAAAATTATAAGGACTACAATATTGAGTTTCTTAAGGAGTTCTAGAAGTTTCTACCTTTTATTGAAGGGTGATACAAGTTTGCTACTTGTGAGGCCTAATGTGGATACAAGGATTATTGTTGTATGAGCTTTACAAATTTAAAAGATTATTATAAATGTATAACTCATATATAAAAGCTTATTTTATTCATTTCTTTGTAATCTTGACATTCATATGAATCTTGATGGTTATAGGTAGGTTATCTTATTAGTTTCCAATCTCTCGTAAGTCAAGATAGGTTATTTGATTTGATTAGGGAGGAATGTAACACCTGGTCGACAAAGAGGAACCTAGAAGGACCTTAATACATCTGGATTAGCACCATATTTAATGGGTGAATCTTTGCAACTATATTGTTGTTTGAGATATACTATTATTTCTGCAATGCAACAACTTCCTCTAATGGTTGAGAATTTACTTGTGTTATTAATGATATATATGGTGTCATGTTTAAAACAGGTTGGATATTATTTTGCTCCAAGTGGCAAACCATATCCTGACAATTGGATTGTAACTGATATCATTTATGAATATCAAGGGGCACTATTTTCAAGGTAAATTTGTATCAGTTGTAATATTCTTGCTTATAGCTTTTTATAACTATTGTTTATTTTGTGAATTATGGTATGACAGTAAAATGTTTCCCTTAATATATGTATGGTGAATATCCATCTTTTTTGTTCAAAATTTATCTTTCATCATAGACGTACATTTTTTAGGAAGTATCTAGTTCAATCTTTATTTTATCAAGTCAAATACATCTATTTAGTGTTCAATTGCTTTTTCAAGCTTATGTTCGGTATGGGTGTCCATGGAGTGGATTAAACTGGATAGGCTTATATCCAAATCCATAGCCATAAAAAAAAAAAAAAAAAATCCATAGCCATTTAATATTTGAGTAATGTGGATTTGTTTAATATTTATATTTAGTTACCTACTTGGATATCTAAATCCATATCCAAATGTATCTGTTTGAATTCAAATAATATCTAAATTTGTTAAAAAATTGAATCTAGATGATCAAAATCTAAACCTCTGAATTCGAATATGAAAAAATACATTTTTACATTCTATTTATAGAGTCAACATAAATTTAAATCTTGAGTAAATAACAAACCCAGTGCATGGATTCTCACCAATGTAGGGTCCAATTGTGTGCCTTATCCTCATAGAAGGAGAGGACATTTCTGAGGATTTGAATATGTAACATTCAAGACACAATAGAAAAATTTTATTGTTGTGCTATGGCTTGCCCTCTAAGTTCATATTAAGTAGTGTAATAAATTAAATTTTATTTTAAACATATTTTAGTTTTGCAAAAAGGTTAGTTTGGTCAGAAGGTGTTGGCCTTGGGCATTTGAGCATTTGCATAGGTGTTTAAATTAGTTGATTTTTTAATCTAAGATTTGGCGTATGTGTGATTGGGATGGGGACAGCACAACAAGGGGGTGTAGCCCAAAAGATAGGGAGAGACTTCGATTGGCTAGACTCTTAGGAGGGAGGGAGGCATAGCAACAAAGATAAGGGAGGATATGGGAATGTAGATTGGGGAGATGTACTCACAGGACATGATGGGGAGGGAAGACGTAGGGGATGGTAATTGGAAGGAGGCATGGTGATAGGAAGATAAGGGGTGGGGTAGAGGATGCCAGTGATGATAGGGGAGAGAGGGACGTGTGTTACACATTTCTTGTAGGTTAGATAGAGGGCGTATTCATTATAATATATATACATATACATGCATACATACACAGAAGATTTAGTTATTACAAACCATATTACTTCTTTCCTCATCTTGTTTCAAAATTTGTAGTGTCTTAGTGTCTATGTCAGTATAATCATGTTGACTGTTTTCATGGTTTTTTTACCTTTATCTGGTATAACGGGTTTCATAATTTCTTATAAAAATTGTCACAACGTTCAGGTGTTAGTTTTTCATGTTTTTTATGTTCAGATATTGTATGGTCTTTTCTGTATTGTTCCAACTCTAAAGTCAGTCACACATGCTCCATTCAAAAAATGAGAGATCAATTCAATGTCTATGCTTGCTTGATCAGATCTATTCCCCCTTTGGGGCAGATTATGAACCAATTAGTTGTTTTGACAAGTTGGTAATGTTCTTTGTTGCAGGGTTAAATCATTACATGCTGGTTAAAATTTATATTATTTTCCTGCAAAATAAAAAATACAAGGGAAATAAGTTGAATACCAAGTTGGAACTGGTTACACCTTGACCATACTGGTCATGGATCTTATAGTTATTGTGTTCAATCTCTAACTCTATATGGTCATCCAAGATACTAAAACTTTTATTTTATTTTGCATCAGTTTTTCTTAAGGATTTCTGAGTTTTTCTTATTTTTGTAATGTCTAAAGATCTGGAAACTCTATCAATGGAAACCCTGGAGCTGCAAGTGGTGATGAAACAGTATGTGCAGAATATTTTAATTGTTAAATCATTCATTATAGCTTTTGTTTGCATTCAGTTCATTTCTGCAAGAGATACAAATTGTGATTCTAAAACTGTGGTAGGTACCATATCATTCACTCTCTTGGTGCAAGACATGGCTTGGATCCAAAGTCAACATAACAAGAGCTCCTCAGGTTTATTTAATTCATTTTCTGTTTTATTTTCTCGTTTGTCAACTACATTTCTTACTTAATCTATAAATGACATGGATGATAATGACATGGATGATAATGACATGGATGAAGTATATTCCTGTTGTCAAAATTTAGGTATTTCTTGGTTTTTCCCTAACATTTTACTGCAATCCAAGGTTTTCAATATTGATGTCATGTTGGACTTAAGTACTTCAGAAAAAAAAACACGTGTTGGACTTCAATGAAAATGTAGGTAGAAGTTTGTGAAAATCATGAAAGTCTACAAAAAATGCTCGGAAAGTATGAATTGACATGAAAATTTAGCAAAAGATAAATGAAACAATAATACACGTTTCCAAATACTTTATTTTAAATTTTGAATATTTATTGCAATAGAAACACATCATACATTCATATTAGTAAGTTGCAGCAGAAAATATTGTTCACAACTTCACTTATAGATAATAATATTACACTAATGCTTGTTCATGTATAGTCAATCTTTTCATAAAGCTTAATACAAGGTAGAATGCTTTCTTCAAATTGTTAATGTTGCCCTTCAAATTGTTATACTTATGTTATTCTCTTTGTGGCAAATGACTTGGAAAGCCTATAGATGAATGTTGAGTTAATATAATAATGGTAGATGTCTGGTTGGTATGTCAGTTGATAATGATAGACATTGAGTGGTGGGAAGCATCTTGTGGTTGTGGGATTTGTTGAATTTGAAGATAATGAAAAATAGAAACGAGATTTGAATAATTGTGCTATTGATGACTTACCTGAGTAAATCTTCAGGTTCATAAAAAGAACACTTGGGTATTGCAAAATACCTTAGTGACATGCAACATGGCATTCACCACTTTTCTTGCATCCTCTTAAAATGAGTGACTATTGATATCGATCACCTTTTTGCCAAGAGAAGTGTCACTATTAGAATATCTATATCACATCTTTGAATTGAATATATGCTTCAATGTTGCTCTCTTGCCTAGTAATTGAAGTGTGATGTTTTTTGTTGCAAATCTATTCGCTCCTAGACAAATACGAGTCACTATTGTAATACCCTACAGACCTCATGTGCTTCAATAAATACAAATGATTGTAAATGTAGGAAGTTACAATTCTTACTTTGCTGATGGTCCTTGATAATATGTAATGTGTTTAGAAAAATGGATATTTTTGCATTACTTTTTGTCCAATTTTTGGAAATTGGAGCTATTGTTAGGAACAATCTAGACAATATTATTGCTACTATTGGATGATAGTCGCACATCAGATATTTTACCGATAAAGATTGAACTTATAACATAATGGAAATCTTTTTAACTACTCAGTTAAGTTTTGTTAATATATAGGATCACTTTCAATATGGTATCAGAGCACCAGGTCATGGCCCCACCTCTCACCAAAAAGTAAAAAAACATGTATTATACATATGTAGAGGAGTGTTAGATGATAATTTCACATTGAATATCTTACCGATGAAAATTGGACTTATAATATAGTGAAAATCTTTTCAACTACTCAGTTAAATTTTGTTGATATATGAGATCACTTTCAACAAATACTAACCTCATTACTTCCACAAACAACTTGTAGAAACACTTGTGGTCTCTCCTCTTAGCAAATGCATCAATAGACTTAAAGAAATGCTATGATTGTCACTGTAAGTCATGACATTGATAAGTTGCTTATTAATGGCACTCATCCACTCGTTGCCCATGATTGTAACTCTATGATTGGGACAACTTTGTCTCTGCTTATGGATACACTGGTCTAATTTGTCCTTGCCCTCTAGATATTAACACTTAGTTCATGATGGGTTAGTGCTTGAACCCCCTCACCTTGTATTGTAACATTCAGCATATGCTGTAGAAATGGTCTACTTGTAATATTGGTTGGAATTACATACCAGAACATAAACTTGGCAACAACCTTTTCTCCCTTTCATTCCTTTTAACATATTTTCCTTGTCTCTCATGATGATAATTGCAACATCAGGATTGTCCTATTTTTGGCTATAGGGCCTAAACATTCCAACAATCCCTGTGTTCCTACATGAGTTGAGTGGACTACACATCCTCCCCCATTCTCTCATCTTGTACTTTCAATCCTAAATTTCTTGCCTTGCTTGAATCTCTTTGCCTAAGATTGTCTGTTAGTAACTGCATACTCTGCTTTGTCTTGTGGATGAGTACAATCTTCAGGGTAAACAATATCATCATCATTGCCTAAAGGATAAGCTGGCTCATATTTTTGGCTTCCTTCAGCTCCTTCATCGAAGATAATATTTTTGAATTGTTCATCTCTCCTCATCTTTTCAATTTTTTGGCCTTCATTCATTTTTATAACCCTCTAACTGGTCCTGAACTGCCTTAAGACATGATGGACACTCGATGACATTATTATAATTTTATAACCACCTACCAAGTGTTTTTTTGTTTGTGAAACACCACCACCCATTAATCATTTCCCGTGGTACTTGCACTTTATTTTCTATCTATTATTGTTGATGGGATACCCATACATCCATCAAGTGTCATCTAGTACAATGAATGTCAGATTGGGGAGAGTGTCATCAACCATTTCACTACTATTCTGACTGAAAGATTGAGACATCAACATTTATTTTACATAGAATTATTATGATATAAATATATTAAAATGCAGTAAAAATAAGAACAAAAAATACAAAGTGTACTTGGGAATTTTGGCAACTTTGGAGTTCTATGATCATCTATGACTTTCAATGAATTTCAATGATTATCAAAAAAAAGAAGTATGAGGAACTTACATGAGAAGAGGTGGAAGAAAAGCCATAAGGAATTCTTAGAGGAGGAAAGTTTCCCACAAGGAGGAAGATACCTTATATGACAGGTGCAACGTTGGGGTCATATTTGGCAAATTGATTGACATCTCCCTATGAAGAATTGCTTGTAATGCATGTAAGTTGACACAATTCGATGTGGTTGACTTGTCAACACATTTCACTAGTCAGGAAATCAACATGTCTGTGAGATGTGTCAATTTTTAAAATATTGTTGTGTTCATCATTATACTTATTTACAAGCATGGGCCTATTTGTTCAAGATGAAATCAGTGGAAAGGAAAATGTCAGAATTCAATTTCAACATTTTTAGGGTGTTTATGCATTCTGAAAATATCGGAATTGAATTTTGGCATTTTCGAATGTATATAGGGGTTTTTATTTGGATTTTCTGTCCTCTCCCCCTATCGAATCTGATAGAAAATTGGCTTGTGTGCACCTATCTTACCTCCACCAGTGACATCTTCCTCCCACAACTAATGTTCTCCATCAAACAAAACCCTGTGGTGGTAGCTCCATTCAGTCACGAGTTCCATTCCAGGTGACTTCTTTGAGGGCAGAAACTGTGACTGAAATCTGGCCGCCCAATCCATCTGTGTGGGCAAGGCAAAGAATATCGTTGTCCAACAGTAGCTATCATTATTGGTGATCATGCAATTGAACAGGAAATTGACAGAGGTGACATCGATGGGTTGCATGAAAGAAGGAAAATGCTAATGAAGAAGAAGAAGAAATTTTTAAAAAAGAAAAGAAAAGAAGAAAATAAAGGGAAAGGAAATAAAAATAGGAAAATGAGAATGGGAAGAATGAAGGAAAAAGAAAAATAAATGAAAGGGGAAAAAGGAGTGAACAAAAAAAGGAAGTGAAAGAAATTGAAGGAAAAGAGGAAATATGTAAGAAGTGAGAAGAAGATATATGAAATACTACTGATAAAATAACTGATAAAATGCATGAGAACATTATGATATCTATGTGAGATAATAGAAATGCATTACTCTCAATTTCCATAATTTATATTTGAAATTTATCTACTTATATTGATACTTTTGAATTTTATAATAATTTATGAATGTTATAATCTATAGTCGATACATTATTTATGATATATTAATATCCAACTTAAAATTTTATTATTTTCAACCATTGTGTTCAAATGCCAGAAAAATGCCAAAATTGAAATTACTATTCTTTTTCTTTTTCACTAATTTTCCTCATTTTCCAGTTGCACAATTCAACGTGAGAATTATAGCCTCTAGCTTCTATTGCTAATTTGCTAGCAATAGAACCTCACTTTTCTGAGCCCCATCCTTTAAATGGGGAGGATATCCTTAGTAATGTTTACATTACCGTGCCTACAAATCACCTGTTAGCTCATTGGAATGATACATATAGCAGATGATTTGGTGAGCATGGATACAACCTTTTCACACTGATTATGTTACAAGAAATCATTATTACCTGAAATATTTGGAATTGCAAGGCATTTACAGACTTGAAGCATCTAAACAAGGATCAATCTATGTAATGTAAAATTGTTTTGTTCAATTTGCATCTATTCTGTAAATGGCTGTGTGATTGACCTCACGTAGTGGAATTATAGCCCAGTTTGTTATTTTTATTATTTGCATTTATTCTTTTGTTTTGAAGATCTTACTGTGCTTTTTCACTTTGTTACCTATTGATGTTGTAAGTTAAAGAATCTATTTGGCTGAAGAAATTTTTCCTGAACTTTTCAATTAAAGAATATAGCAGGAAGTTTTTATGTATGTGCATCACAAGCCAAGAAGGCTTTCTTTTTATACATTAGCTTCCCTTGATATTTTGAGAGTTAATTTAAATATGCAGTCAGAGCATGATGGATCTGATGTTCAGATTGAGCTTAATGTAGAGCATCATAATGATAAGGATATTGTCCCAAACATGTCAAGGGCTCCACGTGTGAAATATATAACCTATTATGAAGATGCTGAAAGCATTCCAGGAAAGACAACAGCAGTATGGGAGATTGACAAAGGTGAAACTTCTAATATGAATAGATTCTTTTGATGGTCTATTGAAATGTACTTTTTTCTAAGGCTGAGTTTGGATTTGCAATTCCACTGCAGGAAAAACATTTTTATCAAAATGCATTTTCAGATGCTGTGGTTCTGACTTTTTGGAAACAGAACATCTATGTTTTAATTTAAATCCAATGCTTTTCAAAAAGCTGACGAGAGTCAACTTATGGAAAAGTTATAGAAAAATGACTTTCAAAATTTCCCTTGTAATTTTTTGTATTTACAAAACTACCAAAAAAACTATAAATAGTATTACTTTCTAATAAACTAGCTCTTTTAAAAAATTGAAATCTTAACTGCAGCAGCTTCAAATGCAGCTTAAGTGCATAAATTTCCTGGAAAGAGTGATACTACAAAATATAAGCATAACTTAAAGAATTATGAAAACTTAGTATCTCAAATTTTGTGCTATACACCAAAAAGCAAACCTAAATTTTGTTTCTACAAGCTGTCATTAAATAATAATATTCACTATACTATTTTGCATCTTATACATTCTAAACAAGGGAGATGCTCAATGCAACACACTATTTTTATAGCAAACCACAGGAACATTGTCAGGATGCAAGTCTTGATGCGGGAGTTATGGCTTCAGATGTGGCACGATGTGCATCCTCGTGCTCAATCAAAATTTGTAACTAAAGGTGACGTTTCCTATCCTATTCAAAAGTTTGGTCATTTTTTGTTTAAAACCTATTATTGCATTTCTTTGTAATAATCATGAGCAGCTAAACGTGGGCCTTTGAGGGACGTTGACTGTTATTGGGATTATGGAAAGGCTCGTTGTGCATGGCCTGAGCACTGTGAATATAGGTGGTTATTATTTTATCAATGACACCACCTTGAATGAGGTTTGAGGACAAAATCAATTTTAGAAATTTGATATTACCCTATTTTTGTAAGGTACATGTTTGGAGACATTCATCTTGGACAGAGCTGCAGGTTGAGGAACTCTTCTGCTGACCTTCTCCAGCGTTATTTGTAAATGTTGGTGTCCTTCACCTTCTTATTGCTTTATAATTTTTGTTGGATCCTTTGTTCTTATTTATTCCTTGATATTATAATTGTTATTTGTCCATTTTTTAGTCTATGCATCTAGTTTTGACTCTTGTGACATAATTATTGAAAACACAGCTAGGGGATACATTATAGATAATTTCACCATGGTTCCACTTTAAAGTCTATGCAATATGTACTGGTAATATCACTTATTAGTGTTGGCAAGAATGAGTAAAATATATTTCTAGGCTGAAAATGATCTCCATTATATAAGCCAATCAATTGTATTTTACGTTTTCCATATATACCTCATTTTCTAGGTTGGAGTGGTTCAATCACTTCAATGGTTATTGGGTAATGGTCTCTCTGATTTTAAAATTTTGAAGTGGACAATTGGCATCCATTATATAAGCCAATCAATTGTATTTTACAGGTTTTCCATATATACCTCATTTTCTAGGTTGGAGTGGTTCAATCACTTCAATGGTTATTGGATAATGGTCTCTCTGATTTTAAAATTTTGAAGTGGACAATTGGCATCCAGCTTGTAACAACTTGTGACATAGCTTATGTACATCTGGATTATGTAAAACCTGACATAATCCACCTTTTAGGTCTAACTGGACCCTAATGCTTAGGTTGAAAAGAGTTGTAACTTAAATGTCCAAAGATCGAATGATGTTGCAACAATGGAAACCATTTTTTTTTATGATGACTTGTAATAGAAAACATGTGATTCTTAGGGTTACAGTTATAAGTTAGGATCAATGTCAAGAAGTTGCAAGCAAAGCATCTTCCAAATTTATTAAATTACAATAGTTTAATGGTTAGTCCCATGGTGGAAGAATTTAAATTTAATATACATAGCTCTTTTCAATGAAATAAACATTCATTGTGTAAATTATTTAGATGTACGAGAACAAGTGATTTGATGGAGAATACCTAATATGGTGTAGTAGTTAAGATCATTTTAACAAATTCCTATTGATTATGAATAAAAAATATTTGTGTAAAAGAAAACTTATGTATTGTTTCAGTAAAGAAGTTTTGAACATTGATTTCATTTTTTAGAAGATAAACCCATGTAAGAGTAGTCATCAACAAACATCATGTAGTATTTGTAATTTGGCATTGACTAAATACAAGTTGGTCCTCAAGTCTCAGTATGTATTGACTCAAAAGAACTCTTAGCAATAAAGTAAATGTTAGACAACTGAGAAAGATGGGTAAAGAGGTCTTGTCTTGACTTGCGGAAATAATACTGTAGCATACACATTAGATCGATTTTCACCAAACCAGCACAAAATCTAGACAGACAGAATGTGTCCAAGGCACAACTGCAGAGAAATGTGTACTCCTAGGGAACATTCATAGTCCTAGACCCATCTGCACACCAGAGAGCAGGGTTGTAGCCTAAAATTATGGTTGGACGACAAACGGCTGGTTGTAAAACAGACTCGGGGTGTCCCAGCCAATGATAGTACTGCCAGACCTTAATAAAGCTGTCGGTTGAGACTGAAGAGGCTGGTTGACGTGGAGCAGATGGTCATTGGTTGATGATGCTAGTGGTGGTGGCTGCCAGCAGTTTTGGCCCATGTGAGATTAGAGAAAGAAAGAATTGTTTATTTGTAAGACAATATACATTTTTATATATTAATCTTAAGGTCATTGTAATACGTGAATATGAAATGATCCACATAATTAGGACATGACCAATGATAACATGCTAATGACTTTCTAGGGACTTAAAACGTAAATTTTCATTTCAAGTAGCCAATGAAAAATAGTTTATCTTGTAGTAGACCCTTTTTACATTCTTCTTTATTTGGACTTTTCTCTCGACAAATAATATATTTAAGGTGTGAGTTGTTGAGATGTAATGACCTTTTTCTAGATGTTAAATTACCTTTGGACAGAAGATATCTCTACTAGAATATCTTTAATTTTTCGTATTACTCATTCACTGTTTTGGTTATGCGCTTCAGGTTGTCCTACAAACACTCAATCAAATACCCTACACTGATCTAATTGAGTCAAAAAAAGGAAGCAAACTAGGACACACGTTGAGAAGCAAAAGTACAGACAATGCAAGGGAAGGCAATGCTACACAATTACTGACCGGGACGCCATACGCAGATTGGCTCATACGCAATTTCACCTATTATTTTGGAATTTGTTGGCATTGATTGTTTGGAAAATTGAAGAATTGATCTGTACAAAGTTTTAACAAGTCATCATTATCATTGGCATTGCCTACCTTTTATGATAATTTCACGTATACCGAAGTCATTGACGGATGAGGAAATTCATTCATTTTGCTGTGTTAGCACTGCTGTTTTAAGACCCAGAGTATGTAGCCGACCAGTGAAATATTGAAAATGTGGTATGTAGCGGCCACCCGAAAGTGCAGTGGTAACATAGCAGAAAAAAATTAATTGTCATGAACATCATTGCGGTAATTTTGATGTATAGGCTGTACGACACTTACCCGTGGACCAACCGGGGACGTGTTTCTCGCTAGTGAAAACCATTTCAATTCGGTTGCTCCATTTCAAGCTTAGGAACATTCAAATCGATTAAAAAAGTTTCAACATAATTGCCCAATTAATTTCGGGGAGCCTTTCTTTTAGCTTTCGGTTTACTTGTGCTGATTTGTACGGTACCATCGAACCATGGAAATCATATTTTACTAATGCGGTTAAACCAGAATTCGAAATGTATCGTCGAGAAACATCAAATAATAGAGGTCTTTTGCAGTGAACCATGGAAATAATATGACGAAAATGGCAACAAAGGACCGAATTATAAGGTGACGAACGAGGAAGCATCAAGCAAAACAAAATCGTCGGTCAGGCTTAGATTAGGCACCCACAGAAAATCATATAATTGAAGGATTACATTCATAAACCATTTAAACAACTGCACATTCTTTTTTTAAATCTCCTGGTTGTTTGGGAAAAAGCAATGGACCACACAACAAAAAAAAAAGACCGAAATACAGAGGCCCACATGAAATTTTAAATTAGAAAAAAAAAATATCCTCATCATCAAAAATATTAAAACGTGTAACATCGTGAAACATTCTTCGGTAAAACCCTCGTGATAAATGTCACGGTCAGATTACTGAACATAAACCGGTAAAAAATAATCTTCCGTAGAAATCAAGTGTTGTTATCAATTTGAAGAAAATTTAAAAGGTTAGATAAAGTTAAAGTTAAAATTAATTTTGTAAATAAAATTAAAATTATATAATAATTAAAATAATAGAAGTTTATACGTAATAACGAAACATGACCACATCTACCATTTAAACAACTGCATTATTGAAATGTGTACCCAGGTGTTCAATCTCAAAATTGACCTTCAAATCCACTAAATACACCTGCCATTTTCCTATGCTGGTCCTCCTGCACACCATTCACCTTTTGCATTTCTTCAACCGCATCTCTTTTTTCTGAAAGAAAGCAGGCGTTTTTCCACTGCTACGACCACGTTGAACTCTGCAGCGACCACATCGCTAAAAGCACACAACTCAGGGTAAGACCATACATAGACTTCCATTTTCCTTGCAGTTTCCATCTTACAGCCTTTCTCACCTTCCCCTCTGCTGGTTAAAGAACAGCCAGAACAGAGAAGAATTTAGTGAACAAGGAAATAGCAGTTCCTTAATGCTAGCTAGCTTCTCGCTTTCTTTGGTTACAAAGACGGACCACCACACCGGAGCTTCCAATTGTTCAAATCAATCTATATTAGTAATCTTCTATTTTAAAGATGTGTTTGGTAACAAAATATTCTAATTTTAAATATTGTAGAAAGATAAAAGTTAAATCACATTACCAAATGAAGTTAAATTTTACAATAAATTATAAACTAAAAGTTTATATATTAAGATTTATGTAGTAATAATTATGTACATATGAGAATTTACGTAGAATTAAAATTAAAGTTAAAAATCACTACCAAAAGAAATTTGAAATATGATAGCCTATGGTTCCTTTGCTCGCAAGTAATTTTATAAGGAATTGTTTGCCCATACTCTAGTGGACAAGAAAAGTTGAAGAGATAGATAAAATTTGAAGAGGTAAAATGAGAAGAGAAGAAATTGACAAAAAGGTATTGGTGTTATCAAATGGGAGAAAAAAAGTTACAATGATTGATTTAAGGTTTCAAAGAAATGAAGGAGATTTATATATTTGGAAAGTATTTTTAAAAAAAATTATTTTATTTTCTTTATATTTTTATATTAGAAAAATTGGAGAAAAAAAAAACTTCATTTACAGTGATATAAGTACCATCTTTAAATGTTTTTCCAACACACACGTGCATGGCTATAGCAAAATGGCATATGCGAAATTTTAAAAAATAATAATATCACAAAAAATTACTAAAAAAAAAATTTAAAAATGAAATATTTGGTTGATGCAGCTTTCAGTCTTAGTTGTCTTGAACTTCATTTATTTTTAATTCTAACCCATTTCAAAAGTTGGACAGAGGAGTTGAGAGTCTTGAACTTCATTTGTTTTTAATTTCAACTAATTTCAAAAGTTAATCAAAGTTAGAGTAAGTAGTAATGAAACAAACTAAGATAAATTATATAGTAAGTAATGTAATAAGAATTTATGTATAAAAATTTATACGATGATAATACTACATAAAGATTTATATAAAATTAACTTTATAATAAGTAAAATTAAAAAGAGATCTAAAAATAAATAAGAATAACAAACTAGTTTCTTTTAAAATGTACGTGTATATCAAAAAGAGATCGTGATCATTGAGATGTATGCTATCGTTTAGTAACTTTACTTTCGAATTTTGAAAGTAAAAAATAATAATTTTTAAGTGAAAAACTGTGAGATAAAAGAAAAGTAAAAAAAATTTGATAATAAAAAAAAGTATATATTAATATAAAGTTAAAAGTATTTTAAAAAATTAAAAATAAAGAAAGTAAATGATGTCGAACCATCGATGGACACGAGGGGAGACGCGTGATGTCTAGTGTGGTCGCGGTCAAACGAGTGGATCCCATGTATGATGGATGAAGCATTACAAGATCAACGGCCGAGATCGCCAAGCTGATTTGCTTGCCTCGGAATCACGCGTACCGGTTCGAAGTGTACCGCTGATCGACCAAACGCGGTTTTGACTTGAAGTTCGGTTTTCTTAATTCTACCTTATTTTTAAAATTAATTAAAATTTTCTTTAAATAAAATCTTAACTTTTTTTATAATAATCTTTTAATTTTAATTCTAACTTTACGAAAACTTTAAGAATCATTATTATCATATATAAATCTTCGTATACAAGTTTTTGATTTATAATTTACATAAAGTTCAATTCCATTTTGGTAATAAAATTTAACTTTTAACTCTTCGTAATATTTAAAATTAAAACACTTGTTATTAAACCACCCCTTATTAGTCTCATCGATAATTCCATAAAAATATTATCAGAATATCTTATCTCTGGATTTGGGCTAAAATCAAATGACATCAGAAATACCACGTACTTTTATAAAATGCAGAAAACATGTTACTGAATCTAACGCCATCAACTTGAATTTGGAACGCATATTTTGCCTTTTTCAGGCACTTTCAGGCCTCAAGATAAATTTTAGCAAATTAGCTATCACTTAGGTTTAATATCTCTGATGACTCTACCATCTTTTTGGTTGCCAATTAGCTGAACTCTCTGTTACCTATCTTAATCTACCCCTTCACTTTAGGAATCGAGCTACCTATGGTGATTAGGTAAAGAGTGATTGATAAATTAACTAAAAAGCTTGATGGTTTTGAAAGATAAGTATCTTTCTTTTGGTGGAAAACACACTCTTATTAACTCTATCTTAAGTGTCATCCACACCGTTTATCCTTCCGTTACTCTTCACCTACCCATTAAAGTGATCAACTACATTAACAAGCTAAGGAAAAATTTTCTCTTAGGCTCGGACAAAATAATAAACCTAACTTTCACCTTGCAAATTGGTCTCTTTTCTGTGGTTGAAAAATGTTGGTGGCCTGAGTATTATTAACAGGGATAATACTTTTTTGTGTTTTTTATAAAAAATTGATTCTACAGGTATTCGATCTAATAATTAAGAATACATCAAGATTAATTTTCATCGTATTCTCTTCTTTCCTCCTAAACCTCTCCACTTTTTTACTTAATTTTAAATTCGAATATCAAAATTACCAAACTGTCTCATTTTAACGGATAAAGTAAAAATTCAAAAAAATAACTTTAAATATTATTAGAGTTTGTTTGTAGATGTTATAAATTTGAGAAACAAAAATTTAGGAAAAGAAAAAAGATTAATTAGAAAATGAAAAAAAATTTAAAACTATTCTGTGTGTAGGTCGTGAAATTTTCTGAGAATTAATTTTAAAAAATTATAAATATTTTATATGTTAACATTTTAAATATAATTTCATATTTTCCTTATAACCATAATTACTTTAACAATGCTTAAAAAAATTAGATAAGACACACAATGTTAGAAAATTACATCATGATAAAAATTTGTCAATTACAAGAATTTTTTGACTCAAATTTTCTATATACAAATAAAAAATGACAAAAAAATTTATACTTAACTTGTAATGATGAAAAAGATTTAAAATTTTCAAATTTTCTATATACAAATACTTAAAAATCTAAAAAAGATTTAAATTTTCTTTTTCAAAAATTTCTAACCATACACAAATCTCTTAATCTCCCTTTAATATAACTATTTTTTTGATGGCTTTAAAAGGAAAATTAATTTGGTGACCAACTACATTAATTTGTCTGTGATTTGATTCAGCGCTTCAAACACCACTACCACACTTCTGTACGTGTCCTCCAGTTCGGAGCTTTGGGTCTTCGCACGTCAGGCCCACCGTCGCCACGCAGAAATAGCGGTGACCCCCGAAGAATAGGCGTCTGCATGCCGAAAACTTTAGTCTAGTCGGATACCAGATGGGGTCATGCACGGTCCCCAACGCCGCACTCTACCATTACCGTCGTCTTGCAGAATCCAACGGAGGAACGGGCGAAAGAGATAAGAACATCGTCATCAATGATACGAGCCACCACCGACACATCATGGAGAGAGAGAGAGAGAGAGAGAAGCATGTTTTGTCTTATTTCCCATGAACAGACTCACAAGAACAAATAAGAAAAGTGGTGCCTCCGGTACATGTTCGGCATGATGGATGAAGAGTCCACGGAGCAGTAAATAAACCATCTGTTTGCTGGGAATACAAAAGCCACATAGGGTTGGTTAGGTGTGACTCGTCAGCTCTGTACACCACAGGCTACTTAACTACAAATTAGCTGCTGCCGCTTGTTTTTACTGTTCCTTCCTATCGTCTTACTGTTTGGTCAGAAATCATGTCACCGCCATTCATTTCACCAGCTCAGGTTCAGTCTCGCCCATTCATAGCGGCCAGGGAGAGGGCGATCGTTGACCGGATCATAGTTATACCTGTGGGTACACCCAGCATGAGGACAACAAACTATTATTTGAGTTAAAACTTGTTTACCCACAAATCTTAATAGAATGAAAGCCTAAACACTTCTTTACCCATAAATCTTAATAGAATGAGAAAAGAAAAAGGATCATCAACCGTACTATTACCCCTGATCTCAGTTTTTCCAATGAAAGAAATGTAAGGAAGCTTTAGATTTAAAAGGTCTCCAAGTTTTGGTTTTTAGCTATCAATGAGATAGATGCCAGCTCACTAAAGCAGTGAAAATCACAGTAGAAGATGTAGACACGTACTTTTCTGTGAAAACCCTCTGTTGCAGTTGCTCCGCCCTTGCAAAGAACTCCTCCATCTCGTGCGTTGTAGGAATATTTCTGCATTCCGAGCTCACTTTTCTCGTGTTTGCCCCAATTGAGTTGGTGGGTCGAGTGGTGGACCCTGGCGTTCTCATCGATTCTGAGTTAAGGATCAAACTGCAAGGTGTGGTTTCCCTCGCATTCCTGCATCCACCACAGCTGCCTTTTATCAATGAACCGTATTTATCACGAGCAAACAAAAATTACATGCTTCAAAGTTCAAGACAAACATTTCCTTCTTTTTGTTTTGAAAATTATTACTTTGAGATGATTCTACTGGATTAATGAAATTTTGAACCTGAGACCATAATCACAAAGATATCACTTTAATGATCAAGACAAACATTTGTCAGAAATTGTGGATTTAGAAACTATGAAATACTGAAAATGGTATATGGTTGGGTAGATGCAAATTTTCAGAAATCCCATTGTCAGGAGCAGCATGTCAAAGTAACCCTCGTGGAAATGGAAAACCCAGCATTAACAAAAGAAAAGGATAAAGGGATGTAAAGGAAATCTAACACTTGCATCTGGTGGACGATTCACTACACCGATGTCCACCTCCGTCTGCCGAAAGCCAAGCCATTTTGATAAGCAAAGAATCATCAATCACTTTCCCCAAAGAAAATCATCACCAGTGGTTTGGTTGCACAGATGATCTTTTCTCATTTCATGATTACTTGGAACAAAGGAATCTATGGTATAGATTCAAAACCCAAAAGTACCAACCATTTTCAGAAGAAATTTCCCAAAAGAAGTTATTCAGCGTGATGGCACCAAGCAATGAATATATCACTTAGCTCCAAGAAAGGAGAAAACCAGTTTTGTAGCACTGAAACAACAAAAACGCCGAAATGCAAAGCATGAACACAAACAATAACACAGTTAAAAATGAATCTCTTCAATTAGCTCCGTGCCAAGATGGTTATAATTGATCGGTCTAGAGAACATGAAACCTTGAACATACTTGTCTCTGAAAGAGCATCTTCAAAGAAAAGATATGGTTGTGGCGGTCAACAGAAATATTTAGCAAATTAAAAATAGGCAAACTATTTGTAAACGCCTCTCAAGAGGAACGAGAACAAGGAAAGGAAAGCAATCACCACAATAAAAGAGAAATAAACCAACAAAAACAATAACACTGATTCCAACAGTTCCTACTATGAAAATTAAGAACAATAAAAAATTCACAGGAACCCACAAGGTTTTTTTCGGTATAAAAATGAAACATAAAGGAATTTTTGCTTAAATACCTTTAGAAGCATTTTTAACATCTTGCATACCCCAAAATATCAAAGAAAACATTAATCTTGTATACCTATTCATTATTTACTTATCAGCGTCAATCAAACAGAAAGTGTAGAAGTAAGATATGCCAAACCCAAAAAATAAATTTTGCTATAGCCTGTTAGGTGGGTGGAATCCTTTGGATATCAAGACAGAAAAGTAGGTCAATTACCAGGGACGGTCGAGATAAGTACCATCAACAGGTTCTCATCAGAAGAATCAAAACACAGTTTACATGAAAGTGAGGACTGAAAAAATGAAAGGGGGGTGGGGGCGGGGAGAGAGAAAGAGTGTGTGTCTAACTTCATTTGTGAACGAAGTTTTTAAAGATTTTTATTATTTAAAAATTATATTTTTCAAATATAATACAAATAAAAATTTTAAAAAAAATTTATTACTCCAAAAATCATATCAAACTCATATAACCTAACCTACCAACTTTGTCAAACAAAAGTTTGTGTGCATAGACAAGGAAATGCTAAAATCACAACAAACAGAAGAAGAATTTTGGTAGAAAACTTTCGACAATGGTATATGCCAGAGATGGCAAAAAGATACAAGAATATGCGAGGAAGAAAACTTCCAGCAATGATAATATTCCAGAGAAGGTAGAACAGATACCTAGCAGGAAAAAGTGTTTTTGAAGTTAGAACTGAAGAAGGTGGAAAGAGAGAATAAGCATGCCCATTACTGGATACAAAGAAACAGACGAGCACATTCCGGAAAACAAGTAGTGAAAATTTGACAAAATACGCAAGCCGAGAAGAAAAAGAAGAGAACTTGCACTTTTGGAGTAAAAAAAAAACACCTTTTAACACATAAGAATAGTGAATGGTCAAAAAATTGAAAATGGGGTGGGGCTTTGCACAAGAGTAGAGAGTGAGAGAAAGAGGAGAGAACAGTCACCTGTCCCTCGAATCGTGCTGAATGATGTTCTCGCCGCACGAGACCTCCAGCCCGCCATCATTCTCCAGCCATTGGTCCTGCCCCTTGGCTGACAACGAACCCACCGACCCAGGATTCGCAGAGCAGACATCCACATCACGACCGGTGCTGCTTCTCTTCTCCACCTCCCTTGCCCTCGCCCTAGGGGACGAAACCACCGGGACCTTCTCCAGCCTCCGACTACGTAGCTGGAGATAGGATCCATCGCCTGACCCCTGGTCGGCGGGGAGATTCGGGGTAGGGGGCTTCTGGAGTCGCTGGAGCGCTAGGGTTCTGGCACGGGTGCGGACCCCGATGGAGGGCTGGTGGGAAACCTCCATGGCCGCAACCTCGCCGGTGAGCTTCGCCCTCCTCATATACTTTCCCATGGTGACGGAAACGAGGAGGTGCCCAGCTTTGGGGAAGAGGGCACAAAACGTAGTGGGTGCAGAAAGTGGGAAGCGGAGGAAGAGAGTGGGGCGGGGGAAGAGAACGAAGAACCCAAAGCGCAGGGCTGTTGAAGAGACGGACAGAGAGAGAAGCGGACCAGGCGGTGGATTTGAGGAAGGAGAGTGGCGGTTTCCGAAGGAGGGGAGCAAAGAACAGAGAAGAGCAGCGTTGGAGAGTTTGGGTAAAAACAGAGCGTTGGGATCATTTTGATATTTTGCAGAAACCTTACCGTAAAAGGGAAATTTTCGTTCAAAATTTAATAAATTATTAAAGCCAGTTCAGCTTGAATGCCCAAACATGACGACACTTTCTTTTCACACCTAACCTGTTTGCTGTCGTTGTAAAGAAAATCCGATAATTAAAATTCCAATGTCTGAATATTTTTTTAATATATATTACAGTAATTTATAGTAATATTTATTAAATAATTTTAATATTTTATATTAAAAATATTAAAATATTTATATTATAAATTATATAATTTTAAAAAAATGTGAACACTACTTTACTTTAATTTACCACACAAATAAACAACTTCTGAGCTTTTCTTTTTTTTTTGCAGTCGATTGAGTTATTTTAGTTATGGAAAAAATAAGGACTACACAGAAAAATGCAACTTATAGTAATGAAACTAATTATATATACGATCAAAATTTCAAAATGCTATCATTTATAGAATTTTGGATTCGAAAATATAGGATGAGGAATAATTACCTTTTAAAACTACATTTTATTTTTAAATTTGTTGGCACTACGAAACGCAGCATTTGTAGAAGAAAAAAAAAACCGTGCTTAGCTTATGTATTTTACTAATTGCACGCGTGTTTTGCACGGATATAAAGTAAAGATAAACAAATTAGTAAAGACTTCCTTAAATAGAACCACAACGAAAAGCTTAAAATAGTGTATTAATTAATTGTAAAATCCTTGCGTCCAGTTAATTAATTATATAAGTGAGTGACATAAATGCCCATCTATACGCAAATCTTTTCGAAATTAACCGCAAATCTGTTTCCATCACAAGCACTGAGCTTTATGCTTGAAATATGGATGTTTGCATCGAAAAAGAAAGCGTGACACGTGTCATTACTTTTCTATAAAAAAAACGCAAATGAAGTCCACGTCTGTAATTACGATTTTTTATATATCCGTAACTTTTTCCAGAAAAAAAATTAGAAGCTAAAATTATATTTTAACCTGTGATCCAGCACACACGCTTCTTTTTTAAAATTTTCAATAATAGCAAACCTAGACCGAAAATTCAGAACAAAAGGTCTTGGAAGAGTTATTATTATTATTATTATTGTATAAATTATATATATATATTGTTTTTATATATAAATTTTTATTATATATTTTATTATTATTTGATTAATTTATTATATATTACTATGATATACAATAAATACAATTAAAAAATTGTTAACCTAAAATAATTGGACCAAGCCATCCACGGATTGTTGACGTACTTCCCCATCGATCGTCCCAAAACTTTCGTAATAAAATTTATTTATTGCGTACCAACGCCTATAACTAAAAGTAATAACACAACATAACGCCTGTTTATGTTGTTTTGCTTGGCTTTTATTACCTGGAAAAGAAATGTTACCATCCACACGTGATTAATTATAATGATTGAGTTAAACATAATTAACGATATTTGTAATTTTTACCTAGATTTATGATATCGATCGGTGAATTCAGAAGCTACCGTTACCGGGTTAAAAAAAAACCACCTCGATGTTAATAAATGTGTGGCCAGAATTGAACAAGTAAAAAAAAGTGAAGAAATTGCCAACCCTATAGTTTTCTAAAAATTGCGAGCACCTCCTCGGCGGTCAATAAGGAAAAAGGAGAGGTGGGAAGATGGAATTTTCCCTCTTCCTGAGTTTCCCTCCAGAATCTCCCGCCAGAATTGACTTGGTCGGCGTGGCGAGCCAACAACCCGATCTCCACTCTTTCCCGAAGAATGGACGGCCCAGATCCGCTAACGTGTGGTGTGGACTGTGGACCAGCCACTCTTCCCCGAAGAATGGACGGCCCAGATCCGCTAACGTGTGGTGTGGACTGTGGACCAGCCACTCTTCCCCGAAGAATGGACGGCCCAGATCCGCTAACGTGCGATGTGGACTGTGGACCAGCCACCCTTCCCCGAAGAATGGACGGCCCAGATCCGCTAACGTGCGGTGTGGACTGTGGACCAGCCGAGTGACGACTTTGGTGTCTCCTTTTTCTTTCTTGCACGATCTGCTGCCGCCAGTCGTCACATTACCCGGGCTTTGATCGATCGATTCATTGCTGCCTTTCCTCCTCCGGTCACATTCTTCGGAATCTTGGGCATTCCTCCTCGCTGCACGGTTTTCTCTAACTTTGGAGGAAATCACAAGAACTCAGCAAGTTCTGCAGGTTAAAAAGTCTCTTTTTTTTAACATACAAGCTACTGCACGCAGGTGAGGTGCCTTTTAATTCCAAAGGTAGAACGCAGCAAAGCGGAAAGCGAGCTCATCATGACAATGACTGACAAACAAATTCGCCTCTATTTGTTTTCATTTCAAAAAATTTAATTTTAATTTTATATAAATTTTTATATATTATTATTATTATATAATTTTTTATTATACAATTTTAATATCATTTATTTTATTATTTTTAACTTTAATTCTCTACAATTAATTTACAATAGATAAAGCTGAAAATAAACACATGAAGTCTATCAATCTGTCTTTACAATTGATCCTTAAGATTGCAAACATAATTATGAATCTATAAAAAGTTTAAATAATATTTTTTAATAAATATTCTAACTGAAAATCTTTAATAAAAGTTTTACAACCACCAAATTACCAATTTACCACTTCAATGGTAAAAAATAAAAAATCTACAAGTGTGGAGTGGAGTCCGACCAACGTTTCCATGAAATGGCCACGAAATCGCCATGCGATTTCGAAGCTTTGAAGCTCCGTAAATGAAAAGGGGACTTATCGTTGATGAGGTCTATTTTATTAAAATTAACCGATTAGTAAAAAAAACTATAAATATTATATTATTTTTAATTCATCGTATTTTTTTCGATGTAAAACTATATAATCTAACAATTACAATCTCAAGTTTTTTCCGAAGATTAGTTGATTTAATATATTAGGTAAAGTCGATCTGAACCTACGTAGACTATAAATAAAGAGGTATTTGATTACAATAATAAAAAGTTAAAAGTTCGATAACACATGAAGAGATTACAAATCTTTATGCTCATATCATGTTTTTCAATATCTTCACTTTCCTGGCAAGTAGTAGACGGAGGAGTTTTTAAAGTGGTGTTCGACAGTCCACCTGCAAAGTCCACTCTTTCCTTTGTATATATATATATCTATAATAAATAAATAAAATAATTATAAAATATATAATAAATTATAAAGTAAAAATGTATATAATAATAGTAATAATATTTAAACATTCAGTATGTAATAGAAAAACTTTCACCAAACGAAGCCTTGGTATATTTTACTAAACCACGATTCCTGCTCACGGCGTGCAAGAGCATTGTGGAGTTTGCAGGCATGTCTGAGGTTGCTGCACGGGCTTGGAACAAGTACCTCTTGCAACTGCAGCTCCACCCTCTCAGGACGAAGGTCCTCACAAGGCCCATCTCTCCATTTATGTTGGTTTTCGGTTTGGTCTGGTCTGTTTCGGTGCTCACCGGGTTTCCACCATCTATCTGTTTCTCAGGCAATTACCTCTGGGGTTCTGGCTGGGTGTAGCGATCTTACTGCCCAGAAGATTGCGGGAATCAAGAAGCTCCAGTTGAGGAGGTTGCTTCTGATCATGGTATTCGCTTTTCTGCCCGTGTCGATATCTCGGAGACTCTCGAAGAATATAGATGGCTTAGATTCTTCATGCTATTTAAATATTTTATTGGGTTTTCAACTGGGAAACGCTGGCACCTTTCTGGGTGTCTTGTCATATCTTTGGTTGTTCAATTAGTTTTTTTTAGGTGGTTGTGATCTCCTTTCCTTTTTTGCAGCTCTATGGGTTTGGATATGCAGCGCCATTTGGTCACTTTTTCCACAAGCTGATGGAGAGATTTTTCAAGGGGAAAAAGGACAGCAAAACTGTTGTTAAAAAGGTGAGTTTTCAGCCTAGGATTGCTTATTTGCAGTGATCCAACCTGCCTTTATGCGTAAGTAACAAGCCTTCATGTTTACACAAGTTTGGCCCCTAACCCCCAAAACAATCAAATTTTTCTACTGGTTCTGATGTTTATGATGTACTTGGTTTTGCCTTATAGGTTGTATTGGAGCAAGTAACCACTGCCCCCTGGAACAATATGTTCTTTATGATGTACTATGGCTTAATCATAGAGAGTAAGTACCTGAATACGGCATACTATATATTGCATTGCTTTTTTTTAATAATGATAGTATTTTTGTGTTTAATAAGATTAAAACTATGGTGAGAACTACGTGTATCATTATTTCTGCCCAAATGAGTTATTACAGTTGATTCATACTGCATATTATTTTTGGAAAATATGTTCTATTTTATTGATATATTGGTTTGACATTTCAGCCAAATTTTTTTCGCAATTCATAACTAAACATGGGAGAATGTTAATATTACTGGACTTGGTGTCCAGCATGTTTCCTTTTATCTTGTGACGACTAAAAAAAATAATCATTGTTTGAATAGAAATGCTAGCTGTCGTGCGATTCCTGAGGACGCAATCAACAGCATGCCTTCCATTTGTAGCACAAATTGCTGATTCACATTTCAAATTCTTCATCATTTTCAAACAAATAATTTCAAAATCTTCATCATTTTCGAAAAAAATTTCAAATTCTTCATTCAAATAGAAAGAAAATCACGATGCCCTGAACTAGCATTTCTCCTGCACTCACCACAAATTTGTCCTGAGAAGCACTCTTACTTGATGACAAACCTTCAATGGCTGTTAAGACCAAAGAGCCATGTGTTGTTCACTTTCCAATTCATTGAAGTAGGATATAAAATGGGATCTGAGAAAAATATGCTCATTTGAGCTTCCATTTGTATCTCCTTCATTAGTTTTAGAACATCCTTACCATTTTAAACCCCATGGTTACATTCAATTGTTTTTTCTCAGTCTTATTAGCACAGTGAAATGACCTGTTTCCTCTTTTTGATCGTCTTGATTAACCTACAAATCAACCATTTTCCTATTCTATAAAAAGGTGGATCTGCTGGCTTATGTGTGAACAACAGCATTATATACTCATCCATATTTCTGGAAATTATATCAGTTACTCCAAATGAGTAGTTGCAACGGTAATCCCCATTACTATTTCAAGAGTCCAAATCCTAAATCTGCATGTCTGTTGTCCATGATGGATCAGGAAGACCTTGGGGATTAGTGAAGAACAAGGTGAGGAAGGATTATCCATCAGTACAGCTTACTGCCTGGAAGGTACCAAGTCCATTACACTTGATTCCTCCTTTGATTGGGATCTGTGATTTGTAAATATTTTCAACTACCATCATATTATATTTAAGGAGCATCCAATGTTACCTCTACCTGTTTGCAGTTTTGGCCGATAGTTGGATGGGTGAACTACCAGTACATGCCTCTGCAGTTCCGAGTTATGTTTCACAGTTTTTTCGCCGCTTGCTGGTAAGTAACCATGTTGGCAATTAACACACCATACCATATCATCACGGTAATGCATGTTAAGAAAATTTTCTGACATAAGTCCAAGCAGGAAGGCACTTGATATGGTTTCCTTTCCTTTTCCTTGCATCTGTTATAGAGAGATCGTGGTCTTTCAAAATGCCTATATGTTGACAAACATGTAGAAACACGCACAAAAACGTGTAATTAGTCACAAGTGGTGTTGGATTTTCAAATGTGTGATCTTTAGTTTTCTTTTTTTCCATCATCTGTAGACTGTTTTGAATGTGTTGTGTTCTTCCTTTTCTCGATTACAGAGCCTCCCTCTTTTCCATGTGGCATAATTGATTAGGACTTGAATAGTGAGTCCAATAATGGGATTCCAAGAAGCTCATGATTTCCTCTCCTTGCCGTTTTTTTTCCATGGAATTTGCAGGGCGATCTTCCTTAATCTCAAAGCACGTTCAATCACCGGGAAAAAGGAATGAAAAGACCTGTATTCTCTAGGCATGTTGCCATCGAATCGCCACCAGACAATTGGATTTGTTGGTGCTGGCTATTAATTACAATTATTATGTTAGTATATGTTGATGATTATCACTTTCATTGACAATGGAAATGGAATGTAATAGACTTGTTCGTATGCACCACTGTATCAACAAAAAAAATGCAGAATAGATCTTGTTTGGTTTGTCTGAATTGAGATCTGGGTTTGATGCCTCATCTGATGTTTACAATTAATGTGCGATCCAAACAGCTTTTTTGCTTGTCTCCAACACATCTCAATATAATACTTAAAACAGAATCAAAGGTCGTTTGAAGGAGTCTTGTGGACTGTGGTTGGTAACTAAACAGAGAAAGTGTTCAATGTTCAATCCTACGGCAATTAAAAAACATTTATCTATAATTCTCTCCCAGCTTATCCAAGTATTCGAAAACACAAAACTGCAATAGCATTTGTTGGTATGCAGACAATGGTCAGCATTTGGCATGGTGGTTGCTTGCTTTCTCTGGAATGAATAATCCCCATTGCAGGTAAAGATTTTCTGAGGAAACGAGCTTGTTGGACGGATGGAAACGCCTACAGAATGAATGCTTCTTTAGCCTTTATGTCCACCGAAGTGAATTGAACATATTCCATGTAAAAGGGTTATTCATCACATTTGGCGGTGCTTCTAACCGGGTTTGTGGAAGAAGCAAGCTTCTACAGAATGAATGCTTCTTTTAGCCTTTATGTCCGTTCCCATAAAGTAGCTCTTGCTTCAAGCATGAACTAGTGGAAACCACGCGATGACCGCCGCATCTGTAAAAGCTCCTTTTCTTTGACTAAAGAATTTCTTGAATTTCAATTCTAATTTCATATAAATTTTTACTATCATTATTATTGTATAAATTTTAATATATAAACTTTTATCACATTAATTATTATACAATTTCAATTTTATATATTTTACTATTCTCAATTTTAAGCCCGTTTAACTTTAAAAATTTCCTGATTACCTTTAGACTTGAACCCATTATTGGTACTTATCGGCCGCCTGGCCTTCTTGATTTGGAGGACCGACCGAGTCATTTTGGGAGGGCATCCGGCCCACGGCGCGTGCCACACGTCCCTCGGATCACGATCGGACGTCGAGGCATCCATCTGAATCCGGCGTGATGATCATTCCATCGAATCCAACGGTCCATACTTTCGGAGGCAGCACGAGCTCTCCTACACCACCCATTCATTCATCCATTCCCTTTCCCGCTGGGCCCGTCTAACGTTGCGAGGCTATTCTCGTCATTTCAGACGTCTCAGCCGGCGACCAACTCGGCTCGGGCCAAGATCGTGATCCACCGATCGAAGGAAACACGTGGCGCGATCGTAACGGCGGCGCAGAGACATGATTCTCCCCGGCCCCACCTATGGGCGCAAGCTGCGTGCCACCAAAACTTAATTTATGATTTGAAAGTGCCCTCGGCACCTTACTTCGTACGGTAAAATTATCGTTATAGTTTTATTTATATTTTTAAATATAAAACAATCATTTTTGAATTTATATGTATCGATTTGGTTGTATCGATTAATTTTTTGCAGATAAAATGCAAATATGGCTATATTTGAATTCAAACGTTTGGATTCAGATTTCTAAATTCTAATATCTGGATTAAATTTTCCTTTGATCTAGATATTTAAATACTTATTCAATTATTAATTATAAATATTTAGATTATGTAGAATTAAATAGATACAGATTTATTCGATTGTGCTTATGTGCGCCACTTATCACAGTCGAACGCAAGATCCAAGATTTTCTTTTCTTGACAAAATAAGTAAATAAATAGAGCCAGTGGGAAACTATAAGATCCCTTGGGATTGGAATGACGGAAATGTCCCTTTCCCATCACAGTGTTTTTTCTTCATCGAGTTTGAAAGAAAAGCGGAAGGGCAACGATCCGTAATATTGTGGAAGACGAAGGGCTATGATTAACCATGCCACCTATATGTTCTTACCATATATTCTGGGTTGCCCTTTCTCCGACCCATTAATACCTCCCAGCACAGCTCGCCTCCTCCTCTTCTTCTTCTCTTTTCTCCGCTTCCCCATCTACCTATTCTCCTCTTGCGATTGGTATTTCTTCCCTTCGTTTTTCCTCGTCTCCGGCGATCGCCTTTGTCTCCGGCGCAATCGGATTTGGCGTCATCCGCCACTCCCGGGTACAGTCCCATCGTCGGTCCGATTGGGTTCCTTTTTCCATTCTGACAATTTTGCCCTGGACGGATCCGAAATTCTCCGTACTCTCCCTGCTCCCGTTCTTCTTTTCTTCCCTTCAGATTGTTTCTCTAATATCTCTTCTCGCTTAAAAAACAAAGTAACGCTCGTCGATATCTGGTGGTGACGTGGCGGGAGATGTCGACTTTCGGGCCCACCACGAGCCGTACCGGATTCCGTCAGGTGTTCACGCCTCTAGGGGCGTCTAGGAAGCGGAAGGACCGAGACGCCGCTCTCGGCGCGCCGACCCCATCCGCGGCCGCCTTCTCCCCACGTCCACCGTCGGCGTCGAGCAAGCCCAAAGCCGAGCCGACGAAGCCGAAGCCTAGCAACTGCAACATACACGGTTCCATGATACTTGCGGGGTACTTAGCGCACGAGTTCCTCACCCGCGGCACGCTCCTCGGCGAGTGCATGGACCCGACGGCGGCGCCGTGCCGGGAGGAGGAGAAGGCGGCGTGTGGGGAGGTGGCCGGGAGGCTGGTGATGGGGGAGAGTGGGACCCGCATTCCGGGGATCGTCAACCCGACGCAGCTTGCCGATTGGCTCCAGACGAAACCGTGAGGGGCCTCCTTGGAGGAGGGAGGGGAGCTCCATCCAGCGGTGCCGCGAGGCAGCAGACCGCCTCACACATGGCGCGATCTTGCGTGGTCGCGATGGTTGTCTGCGGCCGCGACCGTAGACGACGACACTGCCGTTTCCATTCTCTCGTTGCGGTTTCGTCGCAATGGAGACTGGGAGAGAGAGAAAGAGAACTGAAGAAGAGAAGAGGACAAGTGATGCGTCGGATGAAATCCTTCCCACGGCCATCCACATCTACGTCGATTTTTTAACTCCCATATTTCGATTTTTCCGGTTACCTTTTGATTTGCAGCTCCTTCGTTTCTGTAATATGAGATTAGATCACCCAAGGCATATTATATGTATGTATGCATGCGTGCATGGTGGTGGTGGTGGTTGTTGGTAGACATGGATTCATGAGTTCAACATGACCAGAGGAGCTCCTCTCCGCCTTCTTCTCACCTTCATGGCTCGGTTACCGCATGCATATATGCTTGTGCAGTTGCCTTGTTCTCCGGCCTCCTCTTCTAGCTTGTTGATACACAAGTTTTCGTCGTTTGCTTTTGAAATTACTTGGTAGATGTAGTCACCAAGGTCTGAATCTTAATATAAAGTCACAAACTTTGATGAATTAAGCTGCTGCTTAAAGTTGGATTGGTAACAAGTGTGTGCTACTTGCAGATTTGATATATATGAATGCAGGGTGTCCTCTGTGGCGCGTGCTTGGATGATTTGCATGTACGTGTATCCAGAGCAAAGACGATGATATATTTTCATATATATATATAATACTTCTTACTCGTCTCACATGATTCTATATATATGTGTTCCCACTCCATCTTTTACATTTTTATTGCACTTATAAAATGTATTTAGAGAATATTCTAGATTGCTAATTTTAAAATAATGTACGTATATACAAATTCCTGAGGCTTATCTAGCTGTGGAGTGCAACTTCAAAATTTAAATTCCATCAATTCTCACTTAAATGCACAAACACTTTATTAAAAAATATTTTTCTGTTATTTTTATTTTCTATTAATTTTATATTTTCTAGTATCTCTCTTTTTTATAATTTTCGTGCATGCAGACAGTTTTAATGTGTACGTAGAATATGTTGATAGATCTGGTGAAATTAAGTGCTTCTGTTAATATTTTTACCATAAGTAAGGCAGGGAAAATAAATATCTTCGATTTCATTCCACATAGTGACACACAAAAAATTAAATTTATCACCATATATAAGGATTCTGTCACTAAAACTATATTTTCTTGTAGTCGTGCATCATGTTTGACCTAATTCGGATCATCCAAGTAACGTGTTCAGCATGTGCATCCATTAATTAAGAGAAAGTTGGAATATGAACATGCTTCTTTAATATCTGACTGGTTACAGTACAGTGTGCATCTGTAATTAAGAAAATTTAAAAATGTTGCAGTGGAGAAATTTAATGAGGCTTATAAATAGGTATTTGAAATTTGATTCGGATTCAAATCTGTTTTAAATAAAATTAAATGAATACAAATTCTGGTGTTCTTTTTAGATTCTATATATAACTCATATTCAGAAAATATTCACATATGTAAAACATAAATCTATCGAAATTTACCAAAACAATCTTTTAATTTCAAAAAAAACAAATAATATTTCAGAACTACCTACTCAACCCTGACATTACTTAACAGGTAACAATTAATGTATATATTCATTCATGTTTTTTCTTTTCAAAATTCAAGAACCAAGTTATACGAAAATATGTCAAATAAAAGTGGTAGACTAATTAGGGACATGCATCTGAGCAGATCAGGTCGAGTAGTTGAATCGTTTTGATGGTTTGGTTCAAATTCAATTTTTTAAATAATCAAATTTATGGTTGGGATCAACAAAAAAATCTCCGAAATCGATATGCATGATTTGGCTATTTTAATTTAATAAGGATTTGTACTTGTGATAATGGTAAAAATTTTAACTAATCATTTTTTTACACAATTTCTAAAAACACAGATCCCCTTTATCATACAAATCATCCTATATTTTGTTTACCTTTTCGTCAATTCTTTTCTGCATAGAATTTTCAAAATGTATACAGATAGACAGTCTTAAGAATTTTATTTTCATTTTTAAATAATATTTTTTCTTAAACATACGTCGTGGTGTACAGATGGACTCCATCGCGTCGAGCTGGGGGCAGAGGACTCGAATCCCGGGCGATCAGAGACATGCATTTGGGAAATCACCAAGGACTCCGGTGAAACTTTCAAGGCAACGGAACAAGCCGACCAAAAAATGCAGGCAGAGGCGAAGATCGCCGCCCACACTCGCCTGCCTGTTAATAGAGGAAGGTGATGCAGGATCCGATCGATCGAAAGCATTTTGCGCGAGAATGCATCACCAAACACGAAAACGAAAGTGGATCGGGACTTGGGGGGATGAAGGGAACAAGAATCAGGTTCCGGGGAACCCAAACATCCCTGTTGCGTCGAAGACAAGGTGGAATGACGGATGGGAAGAGGAAAGAGGTGTACCTGGTTTGGCGTTTGGTGCCCTTCCGGCCGCTGGATCTTTCCGATGCTCCTCCCTTCCATAGATCAAGGCGATGAGGTTGGTTTGCCTTACCTAACCGTTTTCGATATTTAGGAAATGTTTGTGTACGGAGAATCGAGTAAAATTGAATTTGAAATAATTTAATTTAAATATTTGTGTAAAAATTGAATTCTCAATCTCAATCATAAAAAATGGTATGGATTTGCAGCATGCACCTACGGTTCCTAATTTTGTCTTTTAGTAGTGCTAACTTAATATTCCAAATTGAACTTAAGGATGTATATATTATACGCCCCCACTAGAATCAAACCGAATTGAACCATGTACACCTCTATTTTTCGATTACTCATGCTCCTGATCACATCATCAATCGTTTAGGCTTCCATTACTTTCCAAACTTAACATAACAGATTTGGTCAGCTACCTCAAAATCAATTAATTATTAGTGAATAAGCTTAATGTTATATCGATCTTATGTACTGTATGTACTCTTTTTTTAAGGTACATTTACTTTCGATCAGTAAATTAAGGTAGTATTTGTGTATTTAATTTTCTATTAATTGTAAATATACAAACCCATATTTGAATTGCTATCGTTCCTTTTACTTTGATATGTCTCATATATACATGCAAACCAAATTTTTAATGGGTAAGTTCTTTAGATGAAGAAAATTCGTCTCCAAAATTTCTATAATCAATATGTATGGTTCAGATTGCAGTTTGCGTCAGAACTGAATCGAATTCAAGCATGTATACCTCTCTATTTTTTTTTGATTACACATGCTCCTGGCATCACTATTTCAGTCTCCATTACCTTTTCAAACTTATTATTAATTAGCACAGCAGATTTAGATATCCAACTCAAAACTAATTAATTATAGGTAGAAAATTTCAGTGTTATATCTACTCCATTGATGGCACTAACTTCCACTATCTACATTAATTAAACATAAGGGCGTACGTACCACCACATGGTAGTATGGTACTACGTATATACTCTCTATCTTTTCTTTTCTTTCTTGTCATCCGCAGTTGCATCCTAATCCTAGAAATTAATGTCAGTTATCCTCTTCAGGTTAATTACGCGGTCCTTGCTTCATTTTACTTTATTAAAATTAATTGATTAATAGATTAGAAAAGAATTTAGTAGTGATACAAAGACGTGGAAGGGTAGGTGACTGTGTTGAAAGCTGCTGATCGACCGGGGTCGTCGGGTCCGGGCATTGAAGTTGCACATTGGATGGGGAAGTCAAGTGGTAGGCAGGCAGGTTGGTGCACGCCATCAACGCAGCCTTTTAAATGCCACCTTCTGATGGGCTGGGTCGTGAACCCACCAGCTTTTCCCGGTGGTAGTCGATCCCAGCTTGCCCATGGTTCGGGATCCAGATCGATCGAGCCATCCATGGCTGCCTTGGTTCTCCTGTACGCAGCCTCCGTCCTCTGCTCCCTGCTGCTCCTGTGGGCCGTCCTCGACCGGAGGAGGAACAAGGGGTGCTACGTGTTGGAGTACGCGTGCTACAAGCCGTCCGACGAATGCAAGCTGTCGACGGAGCTGTGAGGCGAGATCATCCGGAGGAACATGGGGCTGGGCTTAGCGGAGTACCGCTTCCTTCTCAAGGCGGTGGTCAACTCCGGGATCGGGGAGGACACGTACGGGCCCAGGAGCATTCTACGCTCCGCCAGGGAGCAGCTGCATTCCTTGTCCGACGGGGTGGGGGAGATGGACGAGTGCTTCCACTACGTCCTCGACGCGCTGTTCCGCAGGGCCCGCGTGTCGCCGTCCGAGATCGACGTCCTCGTCGTCAACGTGTCCATGCTCTCCCCTGCCCCTTCTCTCGCCGCCCGAATCGTCAACAGGTACGTACGTGCGTACTCGATCGCGATTGTGCATGGTTGTGAGGCGTGCGATGACCGACCCCAGTACTCGACCGTCAGGTACAAGATGAGGGAAGACGTGAAGGTGTTCAACCTGTCCGGGATGGGGAGCAGCGCCGGCCTCATCTCCCTCGATCTGGTGAACAACATCTTCAGGAGCCACGGGAGGAGTCTTGCGGTGGTGGTGACGTCGGAGTGCATCGGACCCAACTGGTACGCCGGCAACGACAAGTCCATGATGCTCGGTAACTGCCTGTTCCGGCTGGGCGGCACCGCCATTCTCCTCTCCAACGACCCTCGACGCCGGAAGACGGCGAAGCTGAAGCTCCAATGCCTCCTCCGCACCCACCACGGCTTCAGGGACGAGGCGTACGAGTGCTGCATGCAGAAGGAGGACGCGGAGGGTAGGGTGGGCTTCCACCTGGGGAAGAACCTTCCCAAGGCCGCGGCCCGCGCCTTGTTCGACAACCTCAGCAACCTGGCCCCTAGGGTCTTGCCGGTGAGGGAACTGCTAAAGTCCCCGATGCAGCACAAGTGGAGGAGCAGCAGCAGCAAGGCCGCCATTGCCGGGGACGCCTCTTCTGCCGCCGCACGCGTGAATTTCAAGTCCGGCATCGACCACTTCTGCCTCCACCCTGGCGGCGCAGCGGTGATAGACGGCGTGGGTAGGAGCTTGGGGCTCGGCGGCTTCGACCTGGAGCCGTCGTGGATGACGCTTCACCGCTTCGGGAACACGTCGGCGAGCAGCCTGTGGTACGTGCTGGCGTACATGGAGGGGAAGGGGAGGCTGAAGAAGCAGGACAGGGTGCTGATGATAAGCTTCGGCGCCGGATTCAAGTGCAACAGCTGCGTGTGGAAGGTGGTCGGAGATGCGGGAGACGCGGACGTGTGGGAGGATTGCATGCACCAGTACCCGCCCACAAACACCAACAACCCTTTCATGGATAAGTATGGGTGGATCAACGACGACGATGCAGAGCACAAAGCGGCAAATTAAAAGTATTTTAAAAATAAAAAATAAAAAAAAGAACTCGAAGCCTTATTAATTAGCTCATCCATCTTTTCTTTTATTATTCTACAACGATTTTTTTACTCTGCAAAATTCATTTCAAGCGTGATTGTGCCCGCTACGAGCAAAGATTTATTTATTTTTAATTTGTCCTATCATTTACGAATCCTGGGTGGGGAGATCGGTGGCTTTCGAATAAAGGGAAAATATTTGGAGGCATGCATGTATCATATTATAGCATATTATAATATTTTTATATAACAAAATGGCATATTATATCATATTATATACATTGATAACATATTTTTATTATAATAAAATATGAAAGATACTAACACCATGAAAGCAAATGAATACTATATATAGCAAAATGGCAAAAGTAAAAATGTTAGTGCACATCTCTCTTTTTTCACATGACTCTTATTATATACACTTTACATGTGTCGCACACGTAGATTGAATTTTTCCATTCATTCTTACTGTAGGTATCACAGACACTTCAACAGTAAAAATAACCTCTAACAAACTATAATATTGATTTGTCTTTCCACGATCTAACGAATCATAAGGTATGATATGATATAATATGACCATATTCTGATGTGCAACGAATGTAATTTCTTCCCACTTTAAATATAATTTTAAAACTTGTTTGTATTAAAGAATTTAACTTCCATTTTGTATTCGACTTTGATAATCAAAGAACCAACTCGTCATTAACATTTGGCTATATTTCACTGAAATTTTATCAACAATTAATGTTAACGTTTAATGCTAAGGTTTACACATAAAACACCAAACTTCAACTTCATTTACAGACGTTGCTTACTCAACTCATTCTAGCTTAATTGTGGCTCCTACCTTTGTAAACAAGGACTTGACACCTTACAAACATGACATCCAGTTTGCATATTTTTCATCGTGAACGTTACTTCTACCATACACAAAACTTTGCGAGTGAATACGCGTAATACATACTAGCCAACTTTGATAATTCTCTTTCTTTCTTTTCCCCTTTCTTGATGTAGAGTAGTAGCCTCATGGTAGCATGAATAGAAAAAAGAAAAGGGGAAGAATCCAAACCTCTAAGGTAAAAACATGCAAGATTTATGAAAACATAACAGTCAAGGGCAAGAAGCGACCTCATTCGTTGACGTGAGCTTCTCATTGCTTCTATTCATAAAGGGCATCCCTCATCTGATTAGCCCCACAAGCACCCATAGATACCCAAAAATGGGATGCATTTCCGAAGAGAACAATCGGGATAATATTAAGCCAATTCCAGCAAAACAACGAACACTTCTCTTTCCCTGTCAATAGACAACATCCCAGCTACAACACCCCGAGATTTTTCAATACAGCATGCAACGGAAACCGTGCTACAAAAGGCATCCATCTCATAAATTGCAGCACCACCCAAGCGTCAAACATCCGCATATATACGTCGGAAAATATTCGCGCATACAAAAGCTAAACACATGCGGCGGCACAAGCAAGACACAAATGCAAACACCCAGTTGAAGGAAAGAAGGGGAAAAAATAAATGAGAAAGAGCAAATCATTCCCATGGAGGAGGCGACCAGCCGACAAAGAGCATTCATGGCACACGAATCTATTTTTGACGTCGATGTATGCTTCGGAAAAAACCTCAGGGATGATGGATATTGTGAACGTGTATGGCTTGTCCCTGTCCTCTCAACAATTGAAGCCATGGCACACGGACAATACTATGATGAGGATCAAAGCAATGATAATGGCCAAAACTATGAGTTTTATCTTCATATTCTGCAGCCACATTTTCCTCCTCACCCTTGTTCCCTGCTGCTTGAAGTCTTGTGCCTGCATTCCAAGGGAAATAACTTACAATCTATACCCAAAGTTTTCACTTTTGGAGGGAGGGGAAGGGGAAACCACATCTGGTAAAGAAATAAAATATGATTTGGGGGTTTTAAAGCAGGAGCGTATCAGATTGATTATGCCTTGACTTGAGGAAAAACATATGATACAGACCTGTGAGCGAAGGTTTTCCGTCTTATCAACCAGAAGTTCAATTTTCTCTCCACGGTCAAGAACCTACAAGGAAGAAATAATACATTTTACAAACACAACAAAGTCAGCAGGCAGAAAATTCTTTTTTGCAAAGGATTGAGTAGGAAGAGCAAGAATTTATTGGATCAAGTATGCAAAATATACCTTCTCTATGTTTTCCATCATAACTCCTTTAACTTCTGAAACCTGAGCTTTCACCTTTGCAAGCTTGCTAATTTCTTCTGGATGATCCACACAGTACTGCATATGCTCCTTAAGTTTTGGCCTGAAATCAAATCTTTCAGTCTTTGTAGTAACATGTTTTTTCTGATATCATCGTCAGTAAGATAAGAGTTGAGAGCAGACCCAAATTCTCGGTTGAGACTGTTGGCAACAGCAGTGGCAGCCTTTCCACCTCCATATCTCTTATTGAAATCTTCCTTAATCCTCTCCAAAAAAGCAATGGGAACTTGCCTACCTGCTGACTCAATCGCAACTACACAATATGCTGCAAGCGCCACAAGTGCAGAATGTACATTTAGATAAGATGCATTTCAAATACAACCTTCTTTAAATAACGGTAACACATACAATTAAAAAAATCAGTGATAGCGGAAAACTAAAATGGAAATTTCCCACAAATAAAGGAGAAAATCTCTTTTGTTGAAGTGAATAAAAATGATGCATTTTAATTTTTAAAAACAAAATCTTAAGAAGTGGACAAATATTGCAAAGATTGATGTAAACCCAAATAAATCCCTTTTATGGGTATTGGAAATAAAGAACTACTTTATAATAAAAGAATTTATCAACATAGTTATGCAAGTCATTGATTTTTGATAATTGCAAGAATTCTCCTTTTTCTCTTCTTTAACTTTGTGTAAGCATGTGAAAATCACAACAAGGCTGGTAACTTTAATTTAACCAACAACTTATAGATATCATATGTTTTTGCTGATATGAAGTTTCATGAGAATCCAACGACCAGAAATTCGTGTATACAACACTACAAGCACTGTATGATATCCTAATCAAGCAAAGGGTGTTGAATTTGCGTTGAATTCTGTGAATTAGTCACTTATTTTGATCTTTCACCATAATTGAATTATTAACTTATCAAAACTGAAAAAATCAGAATCGGCATTACCATGAGGACTATAAAAGAAATGTGCTCTTCAGTTTCTATCGCAAAGTATACCCATGAATCACCAATGTGATATATTACAAAATTCAATGGATTAATTAATTAACCACCAATGTGATATATTATGCATGTATTCTCCCGTAGTAGAATGAATAAAAATAATAGAAATATAAATGTTCGTATTGCAGGTCTAAAGGTAAAAAGCATTATTTAAATATATTAGAATTTCAAGGACCTCCCCTTACGAATTTTGGTAGCAGACACATAAAAACCAGCATCCCTCACCACCAGTATTTTCTATTAATTTTACGGTAATTAAAAACGTAACATTTTATTCATCCAAGTTTTTTCTCTGCCACATCTAATTTGTATCCTTTTTAACAGACACACATGAATTCAAATACACTCTGTTCAAGTTTTATCCTTGGCCATAAGCCACCAAAATAAATTGAAATGAGTACCGGTATTTCGTTACTCGAAAGACAAAGTTCAAGCATAAGCACCGATACAACCCACACCAATCAAAACAAAATGCACGTAGATGGCATCAGTTATAATCTAAAGACATCAAAATCAGAAACATGTTTTCAAAGAATATTTACTTCAGTCTATAATCATACAATGAAGTCATAAGGGAAAAATACAAATGTCAAATTAAATATTAGTCACATGTAAAAACAAGTAATATCGAGAAATTCCTTGATAGAATAGGAAGAAGCACATGCTATAAACATAGAAAAGGAACCTAGATACATTCTGAACTTTATTTATCAAACAATCACGTTGGTACTCTAAGAAATTGGGGAAATTAGGTGAAATATAAGACCAAAACATTCGTTTTACCCAACTCTTGGACAGCCAAAAACACAGATCCACAATCAAAAATACGAATACACGTTCATGAAAAAAAGTGCAGTCCCGTTCCATTGCCGTCAGAAAAAAAAGGTTCGACAGTATCCCAAACTCGATCTAGCATAAGAACAGGAGGCTGATAGCGAGAATGTCTCCCATGACTTCAGATCTGAACAAACAAATCACCTCAACAGCAACGGATCATCCAATTTACCAAACAAATCACGGATTCAGAAAAGAAATAAATGATAGGAAACAACTACGACCGATCCATGAGAGAGCACGCATAGAAATCCACACACAAAAAACACGCAATCAAACATATGATTAAGAAGAAGAAACAGCATGGAGTTATAAAGAGATAATGGAATGGAGAGGCGGGCACTGACTGTATCCATCCTCGACGAGGTAGTTGAAGGTGTGGCCGTCGCAGTTGTAGGTGAACTTGTTGTTGGAGGCCGGAAGCTTCTGGAGGCACTGGGATGCGATTCCGGTGAAGTTGCCGGTGAATTCCGTGAACTCCGCGAGGATCACCGTCCCCCTCGCCACGAAGCTGTAGATCAATGACTGCTGCCCCATCGGAGAATCCCCAACCCTCAAGACAACGATTCTCGCCTTCTGAAAGAATTGGAAATACGGAGAGGACAGACGAAATGGGGATTCGCGTCTTCCCCTCTTCTACAACCCCTCGCCTCCTTTTTACCTAGTTTCAATTGAACGGACGAAATTTAATTTTGGTTCTTTGGCAAATACGGCAAGGTAGAAGCATATTATACGATTCATAGATTTTGTTTGATAGAAACTATAAGTTAGGTGAGTGAGAATTTTATATGTTTTAAATCAATATAATTTTAGAGGTTAGATAATCTTTTTATTTTTCCTTGTACGTTACAATGAAAAAACATATTTTTATCACATTCTTTTGTTAAAATATATATTTTAATTTTTTTTATAAATCTTATATTATTTCAAGTCAGCTCTTGTTGACTTCAATAATTGAATAAAATTAATTAAAATTAATTTTATTTAAAATTTATATAATAATTAAAATAATAAAAAAATTATATAATAATATTGATGTTATAAATAATTTTAAAAATGGAACTAAAATCTAATCCAAATGAAGCTATTATTTCGAATAAAAGTAAGTAAAAATCATGTATCTGTAAATTATAAATGGAAGCAGGTAGAGAAGAGAAGATGAGTAATTTTAACGTGGGTTGAATGCTGTCTGGGCACACCTAAGTTGATTTTTCCACTTGTATTAAATTGACCGCGTTTTAACTCGACGCTAACTTTCGACTCACGCTTTTCCGTCCGCACGTCAACGTCCTCGGCTTCTTCGGTTCTTCCGCCGTCATTTTCTGGAGACGTGAAGTGGGAATTTCGCGAGGACGGGTGTGGTCCGAATAAAAATTTCAAAACTCAAATGGAAAGATAGATATCAAAATTAAAATCATGAAAATAATAAATTCTTTGCCTTCAACGTAAAGTTCAACGAATCCATCCATACCCATTCCGTCGTCAATTTCATTGTGGTTGACTGCAACCTTTCTTCCGCTAAGATAAATAGTAAACAATCACTTACGAAATAGCCGCTCTACTGAAATATTATTTCCACGAATGTAATGGTAACGATAAGAAATAAAACAACCACAAGTTTGCGTCGTGATATTTTACGTTTATTAGGATATATACTAATTATAGTTATCTTATTAATCGTAATAATTTACATGTTTAGCAGGTAATTACCGGACTTTCGAACCGAAGTTAACATTAAAAATATTTTATCAATACTCGTCGGCGGATGATGCGACGACGACGGAACGGCGCAGCCGAATTGTGGCCATTCTTGTGTTTAATACTTTAGACCTCGTGTCTAACGAAAATGGAAAGAAAAAGAATATTTGAAATGAAAATCAAGTGTACGTAGAAATTAAAAAATAAGAGGTATTAGTGTTTGATATAATGTATAGATTAAAATTAATTTTGTGTAAATTTACTAATATACCACAAAACTTAAAATTCTAGTACAATAATAACTAAATACATTTTAAAAATAGAGAAATAAATACAAATTTTCTTTCCACTTTATTCTCTGTTTCTTTTATCAGTATTTTTATTTTTGCTTCTTCTTCTTTTTTTCTTTTTTTCCATCTTCCTCGGTGAATCGACGACCGATTGTCATCAGCCACCGCCATTGACATTGCCATTGATGGGGGGGAGATCTTTGGACATCGAGGAGGAATGACAACGAAGGAATGAAGATGGGGTGGGCAGCTCAGAAAGGTTGAGGATCTTTGGGTCATGGTTGATTCTGAAATTTTCTTTTCTTTTCTCGAAGGTTGGGTGGAAAAAGAGAAAAAACTCATTTCTTTCGCACTGAATAGAAATAGAAAAGTTAAATTTTAAATTTTTATTTATTATTTATCTTCTAAAATCAGTTTTCATTTTCAAATTTTTTGTTAAACACAAACCTCCACATGGTTGTGTTGTAGCGACCAGAGGGAAGGTGCGTTGATGCCTTCCTTACAAAGTAAACCAGAAATAAATTCAATATTTAATATTAACTTTAAATTAAAAATACAAAAGAAATCTATAAGGACAGATAAAAGTTCCTAACACATGCAACGAAGACCGCTGCAAACTGATTGGCATCATCTTCGAAGACAACAGTCGCATATATACGTCGACTTTCCTATCCGGGTAAATACAATAATACAAATCCACGGCTCGGATCATTAAAAAGGCCTGGAAATTTAAATCTGGCAAGCTAACGGAAACTGTGCAACAAAAAGATCTTCATCTTATATACGCGGAAGCATGTACTAAATGAATGCAACACAAATCAAAGGTTAAACATCTGCATATATACGTCGAAAAATATTTACGCATGCAAAAGTATAATCGAGTTTGAAAAAGAAATGACCAAAAAAAAAATTTAAAAAGCAAAACATTCACAAGGAGGTAACCAACAGACAGACATAGATCACCCATAGCACGTGAATCTATTTCAGCCGTAACAAATATCGATGTATATTAGGAACAAAAGCCTGCGGACGATTGTCATAGTGGAGTGGACTCCCGCGGCTTGTCCTGGTCATCTTAGCACTTGAAGCCATGGCATACGGACAATACTATGATGAGGATCAAAGCAATGATAATGGCCAAAACTATGAGTTTTATCTTCATGTTCTGAAACCACATTTTCCTCCTCATCTTTGTTCCCTGCTGTTTGAAGTCTTGCGCCTGCATTCCAAGATAAATAATTTACAAACCGTAACTAATGTTTTCTTTTTTGGGGAGGAGGGAAAGAGGTTGAAAGGGTAAACCAGATCCGGTAAAGAAATAAAATATGATTTGGGGGTTTTAAAGCATGAGCGTATCAGATTGATTGTGCCTTGACTTGAGGAAAAATAGATGGCACAGACCTGCGAACGAAGGTTTTCCGTCTTGTCAACCAGAAGTTCAATTTTCTCCCCACGGTCAAGAACCTACAAGGAAGAAATAATACATTTTTCAAACATAACAAAGTCAGCAGGCAGAAAATTCCTACTTTCAAAGGATTGAGTGGGAAGAGCAAGAATTTATTGGATCAAATATGCACAATATCAAGCAAAATATACCTTCTCTATGTTTTCCATCATAACTCCTTTAACTTCTGAAACCTGAGCTTTCACCTTTGCAAGCTTGCTAATTTCTTCTGGATGATCCACGCAGTACTGCATATGCTCCTTAAGTTTTGGCCTGAAATCAAATCTTTCAGTCTTTGAAGTAACATGTTTTCTCTGATATCATCGTCAGTAAGATAAGAGTTGAGAGCAGACCCAAATTCTCGGTTGAGACTGCTGGCAACAGCAGCGGCAGCCTTTCCACCTCCATATCTCTTATTGAAATCTTCCTTAATCCTCTCCAAAAACGCGATGGGAACTTGCCTACCTGCTGACTCAATCGCAACTACACAATACGCTGCAAGCTCCACAAGTGCAGAATGTACATTTAATTAAGATGCATAAATGAGATCATATTCAAATACAACCTTATTGAAATAACGGTAACACATACAACTAAAAAAATCAGTGATAGAGGAAAACTAAAAAGGAAATTTCTCACAAATAAAGGAGAAAATCTCATTTGTTG
>JAMKPZ010002006.1:0-23748 GCA_024699675.1 Amphibolis antarctica
GGAGAAAGATCAATGAGAGAGAGAACAAAAATTCACTCCAGCTGAGCGACAACAAGACAGACAACAGAAACTAAAAATCAGAAATTCAGAAGCTCAATTTTTCCATGAACTACCAGTGAAAAGTGTAAAAATCAGAAATTCACTCCAGCACTTCAATTTGTCCATGAACCGTCGGGTAAGAATGTTGGATTCCAAATCAGAAATCGTTGACACAATTACCTACCGCCACTAAATTGAAGTGCTTGTAGAAAAGAAACAAGGCAGTGATAAATCGCAGTATTCTTTCATATGCCACTTGATAATACAACGTGCGGTAGCATCACAGGCCCCAACTTTTTAGACAGCACATCCACAAAACTAGAAACTTATCATCTCTCAACCATCTTCTCCCTCGCACTTAATCAATCAGCCGTAAAAGGATCAGAGTCAACAGAATCTAGAATTTTTTAAAGGTAACTCACATGATACAATCTTGCACTACCCACCTTGTACAGTTGTTCTATAAACCCACAAAAGGATCCAACATTAACACCAAGAGTGATCAGTTGTTATGCCAGTCTCGTCTGTGATCTCAACACTACATAAACTTATTTGTATTCTTTTAATTAATTTACTAGCATATCTTATTTTACACTTAGGATTTAAGCATACACTCAAAATATATAATGTATGGATTTTATTCCAATATTTTAAAATTTTTTGTTTCATTTTATTTACCATTGGTTCAAAAAATGGATATGCCTCATATTTATTAAAAACTCGTGAAATATCATATAAATAATGCAACGCATAAATAAATGTAAAATAATAAATTCCTGATAATCTAACCATTGTATCATAAAAAGGTTTTAAAAATTCAACAAAATATTTTACAATTTTAAAATCATTCTTAGTTAATTATTTTTGATAATCATCACAATGATGAAAATTATACAAAGACACTTTTGAAATTTCATATGATAATACACTTTCTAACATTAAATATAATGAATTCCACCTATGTTAAATATTTAAAGAGATTTTTTTATGCAGCATTTCAAAAATATCACATGTTTCATCAAATTATTGTTATGCTTTCCTAAACTAGTTATAAAACTTACATCCCTAATAAGTTCAATATAAATTTCAATTTCCTTTACATGTACAATAATATTAATTATGTGACATATACATTTTTGATGAAATAATTTAAAATCATTTGTTAGACTTATTCTAGTTTTAAACATTGTTATTGTTACAATATTATTAGCTACATTATCAAAAGTTATATTACCTATTTTATTTCTAATTCCATATAAATCAAAAATTTTAATAATGTTTGCAAAAATTGTATGATAAAATTTAAATGGTATGAGTGCTCCACGTATTCCACGCCTAAGATATTAAGGTGTATTAAGAAAAATGATCTTACGTGAAAAATATGATGAGTGACATTTTTAATGATAATGATTTGGTTATATATGGATATTTTGAGGATTTGGGTATATCTAAGGGTTTTCTTGACTACTGGGCATATGTAGGGGTATTTTGGTCATTTGAGTGCATGCAGGTGGGTTATATGCAGTGCTATTTTGGTCATTTTAGGACTATTCGAGTGATTTAGGCATATGCAGGGGTATTTAGAAGACTTGGGTATAAAAAAGGTTATTTTGGAAATAGAGTTGGGCTAGCTTCAATTAACGGTCTTCTTGCAATAAATCATTATATCATCTTAGACAATCTATCCATTATCATAAAGAGATAGTCATATACGGCAGCTTGTCCTTCTTGGTAATTCTTCCACAAATTCTATAGAGACACTCAAAAGGGTGGTAAAACTTTGGAAATCTGGAAATGTGGATTATAATGGGCGGATTGGAAATGTGGATTACTTTGCGGTAATTCTTCCACAAATTCGGAGGCTCGCTCCCGGCGACTTCCGTGCTCCATGATTTCCTCCTCCCTCTCGGACGCCATGACACGTGGGTACTGTTGGTGCTTGGGATACGGAGGCGGAGGGAGAGGCATTTACACTATAGATAAGGAAGACGAGGCATCAGCTGTCATTTATCCGTGAGATTTATGTTATTAAAATTAATTAAATAATTTATTAAAAAATTTACATGTATTAGATAAGTCTTAGTTTACAACTGCTTTGAAACCGCTTAAGAAAAAATATTTCGTATACCAGAAGAGAAAAATAAATATGCTTATTAAAATTAAGATAAAGTTACTTTGAAAATCCTCCGCATCTTCGTCCACGAAGTCTATATCGTTTACTTGTATTGTTCAATGTACACGCACCGAAGGTCGTACGTGCTTGTTCAAATAAAAGGTCTCTCTGCAGAAGTCTTCTCCTCCATAGAAGCGGGCAGTCAATTGTCGTACCCAACATTGACTGCTTAGCTTGAACAGATCTTTTGCGTACATTCCTGGTATTCCATCATTGGCAACTTATTGGCAAAACGATTTCCCAGAAAATAAAGTTAAACCCCAATGGATGGATGATCAATTTTTTTCAATAACATGATATAAATCTGCACCTCGAGAGACATGTTGCATTCCAAGTTAGAGATATGAATAGGTTAGATTCCTCTGCAGTTGTTGCAAAACCAACGTCCACATGATTAGAGATATGCATGAAGTACGTGTGTATTTAAAAAACGTCAAACTTAAATATAAACAATTAATTAGTTGATATTTTAAGTTGATATTTACCTATTGTAATTAACATATCATACATAAATTATAACATTAATTCATAAGATAAAATAATAAATTCAAATTTCCAGATTAATAACATGCTTAAGGTTTATTTGTGCATTTAGAAATAAGAAGAAATGAAATGCAGAAATTTTGAAATAAATAGGAAATAAAAATTACGAAATTTGATGAAAAATTACAAAATAAGAGTTATTTGTGTATATATGGGAATTGAGAGGAATTTCAAATTTTAGAGATTTATTAGGTATTTGTGTACCATAGAAATTAATAGAAAAATTTAATATTAAAACTTTTAAAATTTTGAAATAGTAAAAGTTATTAAAAATTTAATTTTTTAATAATGAAAGTTTAACAATGAAAGTTTAATTTTTATAAAAACATATAAAAATGACATTCATTAGTCTAATCAACATAAAAAGATACTTCATTTTAATGTTATTCACACATTATAAAAAATACATTATCACAAAAAATAACATTACACATTTCTATCATTCCACGTACACAACATAATTTCCTTACACATTCTATCAACTAATTCTTTTCTCTCTTCTAAACTTAATCCACCATAAGTAAATATATAATCTTCTCCATCAACTTCTATCTCATCTGAATAATAATTATCATCGGTTAATATCTCATCTTGTAGATCTTCTAATAAATCCATTTTATCAAATTTCTAAATAAAGTTATGAACTAAAAAACATGCCAACACAATCTTAACATCAGTATCAAAAGGAAATAGCATATATCCATGTAATATTCCAAAACAATATTTTATAATATCAAATGTTCATTAAATTACTATCATTAACTATGAATGTCTATAATTAAAATTTTCAATAGCATTACGTGTGAGTCGATTGTGATCATAATCTGATAAATGATATCGTACACCTCTAAATGGACAAATAAATTCCTGATGGTTTGGAAAACTTGCATCTACTAAATAAAATTTACCTACAAAATGTGTAAAATACATATTAATTCTCTAAGTTTAAATTATAAAATTTATATAAAAATATCTACTTCCATACCACTTAGAACTTGAAGGGAATTACGTCTAGATGTTGCATCTTGTAAGATTCATGCACCTACAATTGAGTCTTCCCATCCACTAAAAACATAAGTAATCTCTATATCAAAGTTGCAAGATGCTAAGACATTTTGAGATAATTCTCCTTTCCTATTCTTATATCTTGCACTATCTTCTTCATAAATAGTGGTCTTCACGTGTGTACCATCAAATGCACCAATACAATCCTATCATCATGAATTAACCATGAAAATACATAAACAACTACCATACATGAACATGAAAAATACAAAATTACCTTGAAGTATGGATATACATTTGAATCATTTCGAATCCGACTATGTGTTGATGTAGAAGGTCATGCTAGTAGAATACATCTCATTTGTAATATATTATTCAACATTTCATTAAAATATATGTTAATTGTCCAACCAGATCTTACAAACTACTTTGTTGTCACTCTATATCTTTGGTTTTGACCAATGATAACTAGAAATATTAGAACTTTTTCTTCAACACTGATATTCTTCCCATCTTATACCACATTTTCACTTCTCAACAATCGACAAAAATGAAAGAACACATGTTGGCTTATGCAATAAATTTTCCTGCATACATTCTTGTCACGCATACACTTCCCTGCAATTATTCATTTGATATGGTAAAGATGAATCTAGCCATTTTTGCACATACTCTTGTCCTCTACTATACATTCTTGTAGTACCAAATGTTACTTGAGTTAAAGAAACTAATATTGAAGAAAGTACATGACATATTATAATCAACAACTTTCGTCTCTTCCTCCTTTCAATTAACAATTGCATCAATTTAAATTTCACCTTTACATCCACTCATGGAGTTAAAAAAAAACCAATTTCACATATAAATAATGAATGATTAAACAAGATCAAATAAATACGAACACATAAATTAAAATCTACAAAACCACATTGCATAGCATAACATCACATAACATTCATCCAAGTATATCTCAACATAATACAAACCTAAACTATGGAAACAAAACATATCAACACTCCATAGAACCATTTTATATCTTATATATATAATATTTTAACCACTCCTCCCTCATGTCTTCTGGTAATGCAATAAATTGGCTCTGCATATCATTAGCACGTAATATATCTATTGCCTTGAACATTTCATTCCAAGTAAGTCCTGAAAAGCAACCTCATATGTAGCAACCATTTTCTCTTCTATCACAACTATATGCTCCATAATATTCAACATGCTCAAAGTATTTTGCTCATCACTCTCCAAAAATTTTGACAATGTAATAGATAAATGTGTAAGGGAATGAGCAATTGATTGGTGAGACTCAACATAGGGTCGAGCTCGCTTCCCTTTCCTCTACATTTGTTGACTTCTACTAGTAAGTGAACTTTTTTGCATCTCTGATTCAACAAGTATTTGACTAGAAGAAGCTCCATAATTAACCATTGCTTGATCATTCATTTATTGAGTTCCATCAACATCCAAGGAATTTATGCTAGATGTGTCTGTTGCAATATTACTCTCGAATAGGGTTTGTAATTGTTTGTAAATGGGGCAAAGTTTTCCCTTGTATTGTGCACAATCTAGATGTTTCTACAATAAACATTGAAAATTAAAAATTATTACATGTCAATATATGAAAATAGCAAAACACATGAAATTATTATATGATTTCTAACCTCAACAAAAGATGTCCACATTTCTGTTGAAATATTATCAGTTCCATTGACATAGTCTCATCCCCAACCACTTTGGTCCCTATTTTGGTATAATTTTTATACATTGTACGCCAGATTTTCATCCTACTTTCAACATTTTTCTTAGTGATATTAGCTCGTATTTTTTCATTATACTTGTTTATAACATTCATCCATGTTTCTGATCTAATTTTTCCATCACTTCCTTTTGCACCTTCTTCCTTTAATGCTTCACAGATCATATTTAATATTATCTCATCTACCTTCATACTCCAAGTAAAGTATGCTCTCGCATTATTCTTTCTGCTTTCATTTGAAGCCATAATAATCTAAAATAAAATAACAACAATCATATCACAATTATTAATCAAGTGACCATAAAACAAATTAATAAATGAATTTGCTACTATCACAAAAGGAAGCCACATATTTGCATAGTGAAACAATCATTTATTTGCATCTATTCCTCAACTTTGCTTATATTGGATGTATACCCTTCAAAGTTGGAAGGTAAACATGCAATGATACGGATATATATGCACTTGTTGGACATACATGGAAGATACACATGCAATGAGCTCAACAAAAATACATTGATATGTATGAAGCTAGCTAACAGATAGAATGCTTCATGAATGATGTTTCTAATTTGTAACCGATTAAAGAGTGCTTCCTTGAAATTGGATTGTAAACTGTTATAAAAAAAATGCTTATTTTGAATTGTGTTATTGAAGATTATTAATCTTACTATATTCCCTTTAGATCTCTAAGATTACTTTAGCTTCAAGAACAACTCAAATTAAATCTAACTATTTTTCTGGTTGTATCTCACGCCATCTCTTGCTGTATCCATATATGCTTGCATTTACATTTTTACATTCAAATTTTCTTGCTGAAACGTGTATTACAAGATGTGAATCTGCAGTTTTAGACTGCTCTGAAAATTGATCCTCCTGTACAGATTTTACCTGGGCTGCATGAAGTATATTTCCTTAAATTAAGATCTCTATTTGCTGTTCTTCATGTTCAATTAATTTTAGGTCTCATTTGATTATTTGTAATCTAACATTATATGAAGTAGATTTCATGTGAAGAGTTCTTTGAGAAGAGTACTTTGTATGTGTACTTTGTATGTCATACACGGTTAAACCAACCACACCATGTGAAGCTACCCCACCACAAACTCAGCACAGATTTGAGATTGAAAATGGCATGGAAATAGGGCATGCAGTAAAAATGAACAATGCAATAAACAATGTGCAATGTAATATGTGCAATGCAGTTTTACCTTGTATTTGGGAAAATGCAATGTAAAAATGTAGAAACAGGGGAAGATGAGTGAGAGATGAGGGCGAAAAATGTAATAAAATACAAAAAAAAAGGTAAAAAAATGTAGAATAATCATACTAAATGAGCAGAGATGAGCGACGATGATGTTTGAAAAAGCTTGGCTGCAAAAGGAGTGGCAATAATCACTACAAGAAAAAGGGGTATTAGTGATGGCTAAATCTGTCACTAATTATGCCAAAATCTATCACTAATTTAAGTTTTCATCCATCACTATATATAGTGTCACAAATTCTTGTGGTGAGTGTTTGGATGCTTGAAGGAGAGATAAGCAGCGATGGTCTTTCAAGCCCCAAAAGCTCGGTTGCAGAAGGGGAGAAGGGTGGCAACATCACCGGCAAGGTCATCGCTCGTCTCACCCACTAGTGGAAACTCGATTTGTTGTGGAGGATCACTGGCGTCACTCAAGTCGTCGGGTTTTCGTAGGGATTCGCACGAGCAACGATGGTCTTCAAAGGTGGAAGCTCGATCTGTCACAGAGGGCTTCGAGTCGTCGCGTCGAGAGCTTTCACAAGGATTCACAATGGGGGAGAGTGGGAAAGGTCTGGGGGAATAAATGGGAGGGATTTCGTTTGAAATGAAAATCATGGAAAATTCATTTCCCATGATTTCCATGATGCATAAATAGCTTTTAAGAATTGATCAAAAGGAAAGTTATTTTCTTGAATTCCTTTCCTAGGAATTCCAAGGGTCCTAAATTTCCAACTTAAAACAAGTTGCAATTATAAACAATTAGGTATTGTTTGTGCATTTGAAATTAATAGGAAATGATGAAAAGTGATGAAAATTTTAACTATTATTTTCATCATTTTCTATTAATTTCAAATATACAAACATTACCTTAGAGGGGGTTTGTGCATTTAGAAATAATGAGAAATGAGATGATGAGAATTTAGAAATAGATGGGAAATAGAAATGATAGAATTTGACGAGAAATTGCAAAATAAGAGTTGTTTGTGCGTGTATAGGAATTGAGAAGAATTTCAAATTTTGAAGATTTGTTGAGTATTTGTGCATTATGGGAATTAAAAGGAAAGTTTAATATGTTTTTTTTTAATTTTGAAATAATGAAAGTTATTAAAAATTTAATTTTTTAATAATGAAAGTTTAATTTTTATAAAAATGACATTCATTAGTCTCATCAACATAAAAAGATACTTCATTTTAATGTTATTCATACATTATAAAAAATAACATTACACATTTCTATCATTCCATATACACAACATAATTTCCTCACACATTCTATCAACTAATTCTTTTCGCCCTTCTGAATTTAATCCACCTAAAGTAAATATATGATCTTCTCCATCAACTTCTAACTCATCTAAATAATGATCATCATCTATTAATATCTCATCCTATAGATCTTCTAATAAATCCATTCTATCAGTTTTTCGAATAAAGTTATAAACATGCCAACACAATCTTAGCCTGTGTATCAAAAGGAAATGGCATACATCCACATAATATTCTAAAATGATGTTTTATAACCTCAAATGTTCGTTCAAATACTGTCCTTAAGTGTGAATGTCTTTAATTAAAATTTTCAATAGCATTACTTGGGAGTTGACTGTGGTCATAATCTAATAAATGGTTCACAGATTATACATTGTACGCCAAGTTTTCATCCTACTTTCAACATTTTTCTTAGTGATATTAGCTCCTGTTGTTTTGTTATACTTGTTTATAACATTCATCCATGTTTCTGATCTAATTTTTCCATCACTTCCTTTTGCACCTCCTTCCTTTAATGCTTCACAGATCATATTTAATATTATCTCATCTTCCTTTGTACTCCAAGTAAAGTATGCTCTTGCATTATTCTTTCTACTTTCATTTGAAGCCATAATAATCTAAAATAAAATAACAACAATTATATCACAATTATTAATCAAGTGACCATAAAACAAATTAATAAATGAATTTGCTACTATCATAAAAGGAATCCACAGATATGCATAGTGAAACAATCATTTATTTGCATATATTCCTAACTTTGCTTATATTGGATGTATACCCTTCAAAGTTGGAAGGTAAACATGCAATGATAAGGATACACATGCAATGAGCTCAACAAAAAATTCTAAACTAGACAAGACTGGTGTAAATAAATATCATGATTTGAAAACACATCCATCCCTCACAGTTCTCATGATTTGAAAACATTCCAACATCTATGAACCCATGGAAGATGGAGAGGGAATGAAACTTTTTACCATCAACCACGACATGAGTAACTTTGGCAATTGCAGGGAATGAATCACAAAATCCGAGCTTAATGGAAATAATCTAGTTCCCTAATGACACTCAACTGTCAATAGCAATCTTCATGAAAAAAGCAATGTAAAATAGGTAATTTTGTATACAACAGAGCTAGTATTCAAAAGCAATGAACTGAAAATAATGATAAAAGGCCAGCAAAGACAAAAGGGTGTACTAGCTAAAAAGTGTTCAAGCTAGAATGATTTTTCTCACGAAATTCACAAAAACTCATTCATGATTTTTCCCAGTTCACTAATCCAATCAATTCAAACTACCCATACAACAGAGCTAATTCACAAAAAACATAAAAAATTATTTGAAGCTAACTCACCACAAACTCACAGATTTTTGATCAAAAATGGGCATGGAAATAGGGCATGCAGTAAAAATGGACAATGCAATAAAAATGTGCACTAACCCACCACAAACAACTACCCATGCGTAATGCAGTTTTCCCTTGTATTTGGGAAAATGCAATATAAAATGTGGAAACAAGGGACGAGCGGGAGATGAGGGCGAAAAATGCGATAAAATACAAAAAAAATGTAGAAAAATGTACAAGAAGGGCGACAACGTCACCGGAAAGATCGTCGACGGAAGCGGAGGGCGTCGTCGGTCGCGGAGGGTGTCGCCGGCCCTCGCGAAGCTAGGGCTTCGGTCGCAACTTCAGTCGCGAAGCTAGGGCTTCGGGTCACGGAGAGTGTCGCCGGTCGCGGAGGCGTCGCCGTTCGTGGAGGCGTTGCCGGTTGCATAGGTCGCGGAGGACTTCGGTCAGCTTGGCTTTCGCAGGGATTCGCATGGGGGGAGGGTGGGAAATTCATTTCCCGTGATTTCTTTAATATACAAACATCTTTTAAAAATGAGTCAAAAAAAAATATTTCCTTTAAATTCCTTTTCCAGGAATTCCTTTCTAGGGTACAAATAAGCCCTTAGTGTTAACTTGAACTTCAAAAAAAAATGAAAAAAAATAAACGAAAAAAAAACACGAAAAACGAGTTGGGATCGGAGGAACGGTAACGGAGCGGCCGTTTCTGCCCTCCTTGCGTTCACGGTCCGCCACAAATTCGTCCGGTGCTCCGCTGCTGCGTCGTCCGCCCTTCGCGCGCACAATCACCACATGCCCGCTCGTGTTCCGCTTCTCCCGCCGTCGCACAGTCCCGATGGCTTGACTGGGGTCGCAGACGAGTGTCGTCAACTTATCTCTGAAGCGTGACGGTTGTCGTTCAGTCTAAACGACTGAGTACGACGATATAATCAGGCGATTACCAACCGAGAAAACAAACGTGAGGAAAGGGTTAAAGGGGGTGATATCAAAAAAATTAAAAAATGAATGTAAAAAAATTAATCAAAGTACCATTGAAGGCTATTTAAAATCCAAAACACTTTAGAGTGTAAATTGTTTAAAATCTTTATTTGAATAAAAAGTATATAACTATCTAAATAAAAATTAAAAAAATTGAATATAAGAAATAAATATTCAAACATTAGAATCCTAAAATACAACTAGATGAGTTTAACCTGTCTGAAAAATATATATATAATATTTTAGATAAGAAATATAAAATATCTAAAATATTTAAACATCAAAAAATATATACTCTTACGTAACTTCTAAAATTTAAAATATTTTAGATCAAAATATATAAATTAACTGAATAGTGAAAAAAGATTCATGTTTGAAACATGAGTGTGAAAACGAGTGAAAAACGTTGCTCATGAATGTGGAAACGAGAATGTGAAGATGTGGACGTGTACGTGGGAACGTCGATCACGGGCATCGACGTGAGGATCGTGCATGGTGCCTTGTGCCGTTAGTATTGTTTATTTAATTAAAGACCTCTTTGTTATAGCTTCTGGTTTGGATGGTGGTTTCGTAAATTGTTATTTGTAAATAAGAATTCTTCCTTTGCTTTGCTTTTAGTCGGGACAAGGTTGGTTTTAGCATCCATTCTTCTTTAAGAGTGTGAGAGTTCCGAGTAGAAATTAACTTCAATTTTATTCATCTATTTTGATCATATAAGACTATTTTTTGAGTGAGCAAATTTTGCTAACCCTTGCGACATATATTGCAACACCGACATTCGCAATGGTAGTTTCACAGCAAAAGCAGGTGAAGGCGACGAAGCAGAGGGAATTATATATGACAAAAGAGTTGCAAACTATCCAACCATATATACTCGAATGGCTTCCAGAATCAGATCCAGTTCCTGTGGATTTCTGTGAATGAGCGTGACTGCTCCTTGAATTTTTCCACCTCCTGTTACACCTCTATTACCATCTTTCCATACTTGTACATTTACGTTATTTGTGTATAAATTAAAATACACGTTGAGGCTGGGGCACAAGGCAGCTGCAAGATTAATCATTTGTGTTTACGAGCACCTATTCTAACTATTTCAGCCTTGTTTTTATCAGGACGAAGACAAGAAGGCATCAACTCTTGCATTGTCAGCCCTTGATAGGAACTTCATGCATATGGGTGCTTTCACCTTTGCAAGAGCAAGCACAGATTGTGGGAAAGTCCACATCCCATCGCCGCAGATCAGTCCAGACGCCACCGCCGAGGCGAACGCGTCTCTCTGGGGCTTGTTGATCAATCCCCACACAAATAGTATCCCACTCCCCACCGTCATGTCGATCGTGAAGTATGATCCAATGTAGAAAGGTATAGCCATGGCCATTGGAATGGGTATGAACTTGGAGATCTTCTTTGGAATGACGTCTCTTAAGAAGCAGATGAAAACGGTCGCAGCGAAGAAAACGTAGCAGAGTTGCAGGCAGTGAGCGGGGAGCGCATCAAAGCCTTCAACGCCAACGATTGCCATATTCCGATATATCAAGGCATAAGGTGCAGGGTACTCACCATCGGGTTGACCGAGGTCGGAGAACACCTTGTAGAAGAACCAGAAGACACATGGAGAAATGATGCAGCCCATGGCAGTGCCAATGACTTGGCTGATGAACATGGACCTTGGAGAGGTAAGGGTAAGATAGCCAGTTCTGAAGTCTGTCATGAGATCAGAAGCAGCGAAGACAATGTTCGCCACAACACCACATGCGGCAAGTCCTGCAAGGACTCCGCCGTTGGATGCACCGGCCCAAGCACCAACAATGAAGATTGCTAGTTGGCCATACGAAAAGGCGAAGGACACGCCAGTGAGGCCACAGCCATAAGCATTGCAAAAGCCAAGTATGGGTGCAACGATGTAAGCCGTGAAGATGTAGTACCACTTGAGTGGGGGGAAGATACGGGGAAGAGCCACGACGGATATGGACGAAATCACAACATATCCAACAACCGCAATGTACGCAGGGATCTGATCCTCGAGGAAAAGCTCTGTCCGTCGTCTTTCGTCGGAAGCTTTAACGACAGTACAACCATGCTGCCCGTCGTCTGTAGTAGGAAGAGTTTTACGTTTGCGATGAACTTGTTGGACAAAACCATGACTGGTACGTACGACGATCTTGACAAAATTGTAAATGCAGTCTCCTAAGATCATGGAAATTGATATGAACACCTGGAGGTCAACAAACGAACAAAATCAAGTATAGGTAAGATATGAAATTAATTAACTACAAGATATGACCGACCCACTAATAAATCGAACTGCAGAAGATTACCTGGTAACCAGTTAAGCCTTCAAGGCTAGATGGGGAAGGAAGATCTGCAGCGTACCAGTCTCCCTTTTTATTCTCTATCAGAGGCCACGTAAGACCCCATGAAATAATTCCTCCCAGAAGAGCAGACACACTAATGTTGTATGGACAAATCATTCCAATACCAACATAAGTGGTTTGGAAATCGAAATAAAACCTGTCATGCAGTTCGAAAGTGAAAAGCAGGTTTGATTAATTATTTTCCGACAATCAACTTAAAATCTTTTTAATTATGTGGTGTTGCATATATTATGGACAGACATACGTACGTGCTCTTGTAAGCCTTAAGACCAAATGTGGGGAAATTGTTGAATCCGCAGCCATCACCTGCGGTATAGAACCACTGGAAAAAACCCCACAAGAAGCTAAAACAGAGGAACCTGCCAAGTACTGTAACTTGCTTCCTGTGATCAACCCAATTATCAACGTGAATTTTGTTGAACGTACAACTAAATGATTCGTTTTCTAATTCCTTGCAGGAAAAAGCCATATGCAAATAGAATAATTAAGCACATGCAGAGAGCAAGTTAAAGTGATGTAGGCTACTTGGCTAACTTGGCACCCTTGGGAGTGTGGAAGCTATTGATAAGGTGAGCTGTAGCGGTTCCAGTTGGGTATATCAGCTTGTAGTCAATAATCAAGATCTGAAAAATTAAGGAGAATTCGCAATCTTCAATATGCTGAGAGATAAATAATTACAATGGATTGTTAAAAGTGATTAGCTTAAGTACACCGAAATTATTATATCGATTGTGGATGTGATAACAAAATAAATTACGAGCTTAGGTAGAATTATTAGGACAGACCTTTCTGAGGGGTAGCACAGAGAATAGCCCCACGAAGCTGACAACAAAGAGGAACCCAATCATCCATCCTATACGTGGGACTTTAATGTTTAGAGGATCATTGAATGTTGATGTCAATTGGGCAACGGTGTCGCTCATCCCAAACAAATAGTTTCCAAATCCTCCTGATAATAAACGCACAATGAGAATGGAAAGCGCACACTACCGTACTCCAAAAAATTCATGTACTTCACAAAGTAATTGGTGTATTTCGCTAGATATATATATATTCGTGTTTTTCACGTGGGAGTACTCACAAAGACAATAGCATTGAGTGTCGAGATCATATGCACGTACGTGTCGTAACCACCTCCACAAAATTAAGAGAAACCAAGCCGTTGGACTTGGATCAGGAGGTAGCTCATAAGTTCAACATATGTGCATAGAAATGGAAAAAGGCATATATAACAATTAATGAATAAAAATGAAATTAAATAACACAGGTCAATGTCTACTATCCGCGCGCCAACACTACTTCCCACGACCTAATTAATTTGCAGGAAACTTTCCGCTCGGGTGTCACAATCAAGCCCCACACATGACACGCCTTTCCAATATTAATTAAATCAGTTTGTGCACGATTGAAAATTAGAGGAAAAAAAATTATAAAATTCAGTCAGAGATAAAAAATAAAACACACACACATATATATATATATTGACAAGATCCAATAAAAGCATTTTTTTTAATTGCACTATTAATTGGATAAGAAATCACGTCTCACCGGAGGAAGCGATGGTGGTGGAAGCGACAACGCAAGTCTGGACGACGGTGTTCTCCTGCCTGGTGAAGGGCTGCTTCAGGAGCCCCAACTTGTCGAGCGTGGCGGACCATGACTTGACGAAGAAGAAGCCGAGCAAGCCGGCTGAGATGTTGAAGGAGGGGACGACACCAGTTGTCAGGTTGAGCTTCATGGAGATGGCTGAGATCATGATGCCGAGGAAGAAGCTGACTACGAAGGCACGGACCGTGAGCTGTTGCCTCCAGCTGGGCACCTGCTTGTCCTCGAACGCCCGCTCTTTCGACAGCAGCGCCTGCCGGATACCATTGCCGCGCCCGTCGGTCGACTCGGCGTCGGAGGCTCGCCCCTGGCGACTTGCGTCGTACTCCATGATCTCCTCCTCTTCCCTCTCCCTCGCCATGAGATGGAGTACTGCTAATTGGTTTACTTGATTTGTCGTGGTTCGGAGATATATATATATATAATATTGGGAGTCCGTCGGTAGAGTGGTCCACCGAGCATCGACATTATTGTCTTCCCGTCTCCACCAGGCGGCGTGGAGTACACTTATGAGCGAATCGGTTGCCGGGTTCGCAGATGTTTTACCCACCGATATCCGAGTATCCAACGAAGAACTTTTTCTTTTTCCCCGGTTGTTGGATTGGCCTCTCGAGTGTGACGTGATCAGCATAGTTCGGGAAGGATTCTTTTCTCAATAGTTTAAGGACTTGTACAAAAATATGTTTATAAAATATCAAAGTAGATTTATAACACATGTTTTATAAATTATTTTGGTTTGAATATCTTATTTAGATAATGTAAATAATGTAAGAAGAATATTTATACAGCATAAGCTTTGTTGACGATGACTTTACGTCTAAGATTTTATTTGTTTAAGAAATTATTATTATGTACTTTTATTTTTTACCATGTACATCAAATATGTATAACAACATTTATTAAATATTTTTAATATTTTATATTAAAAATTTACACGATAAATCATGTAATTTAAAAAAATTTCACGTTACCTCTTGGATAAACACACTCGCAGACTAGATAATGATTGTCGTTCCAGCCGAATCTCCAATAGACATGGAGGCTGTTCTCCTACGTACCTAACACGACTCCTTCTTCACTTCCCGCGAAAATGAAAGGGTATATACCATACCTCAGCTAAAATAGACAACTTTTTGTCAAAAAAAAAACAGACGCCGACGAAGAACTCTTACGGCCGGCGCATGCAGAGCCTTTTCTACAAGGCAGACGCCTGACGCCTTGCATTCCGACTTGAGATTATACATATATATGGATCAAGACTGTCACGCCCCGACGGCAACATTACCGGACAGACAATAATATGTATTCGCAAATAAAGTTTTTTTCAACTTATTAAACGCATTATTTACATCATGGTCACACCCCAGTTCTTTCATTCTAACCGGGTTGATCCATGGCATCATAAATAATAGGCCCTGTAAACGTGATCTTGGTGAAACAACGAGGCTGCCATGCTCTTGGCTGGTCACGCCACCCGTTGGTCACACTTCCTGCTTAAAATAGACTTTCAATAACATGCAACCATCACAAGCACATTACTATCATTCACAACAAAAAGGATCCACAGCATAACATTAACAAGATGGATTTAGTTTTGACAAAGAGTGCCCAACTCAAAGCATTAATTCACAAAAAGGAAGCTTAGCACAACCATTACATTTCATTTCTTGGATTAAGTTCTTTTCTCAAACACCCCCATTACAACGACTATCGCAATATCCACCTTTCCAGCAAGAGAGAGAAATGCCATACAACACAAAAAGTCACTCAAACGAACCCAACCATAGGGAGGCTGTCTAGATTCATAATCATGAGAAGGAAAGGTACATCCCAAAAAGTAGCTTCACAGAAAAGCATGCAACTTTTAGAGAAAATCCCGTTAAGTCGTATTGCGGCTGGAGTCCCCTTGGTGTGTGTGACATCTACACATGTTATGAGGTAAAGAAGCATGAGAATTATCTCAGTAAACCTCCTATAATGGATCTAGGTACAGAACATGAAATTACTGATTATGATAGCTTCAAAGGATTAAGAAAATATGTATGCTAAGAGAACATCGTGCTTCAGAAAAATGATGAAATAAGAAACGTATACCAACAACTTAAAGCATGAAAGATTGATCATTCACTGGAGTGTTTTAAATTCCGACACAACCATTTTCCTTTCCACTTTGACACATGATCTTTTCCATTGTGCAGTGGGATTTCCAAGCCTTCCTCCTGGATGCCTGCACATCCAACCCTCTTCCCATGTTTCCATACATGGAGAGGACCTCGTGCCTCTCTCACTACCGGCGACCATCCCACTTGGAGTTTCTTCACATTCATTATTCCAAGGGAGGCACTACCTCGGTAGATCTTCGTTTACATGGGAAGAGGATGAGGCTTTCAACCCATCTCGCGCTCGAGATCATGGCCAACATGTTCTCATAGCCTCGTGCCCTTTCGACATCGCAGGCCATTCTTTTTTTTCTATTTCTTCCCCCCCCTTTTTTTTTCTATGCTTCTACGATTTAGAAAATATACCCAAAGTTCCACTACAGGGCTTACCAAAGATTTTCGCTGTCCGCTTCCCAGACTTTTCCTTTCGTCCTAGTTACTCCTCCGCTCGGCGCCTCTAACGTTGATCTAACATTGACTTGCGCCAGCAACTACTCGACTGATTCAGTTTACCAACACAAGGTTAGGCTGCTACCCTACCTTTCCATTCCAAGAAATCACAACTTCTTACCTAAGAAAAGAAGTCTATGATGGGGTTCTTCACCTAGCGTCGGGAGAGTGCTCCCCCTCTCTTCCCCTTCTCGCTGTTGCCCTAGTTCATGTCGCTGGTGGCTCGAGGGTTTGGGAGGTCGTCCCAAAAAGGGGTTTTTTTTTGAGGCAGTAGCCCATGCTTTTCCATGCCACCTCATCTACCCATAAGAATACAACTATTTACATGACTGCCACTCACATTAATTCTTAACATTTTCTCTATGGTTTAATAACAATAATAGAAAAATTAGGAGTATCTCAAAGACAACCGCTGGAGCCATTGCAATCAGCAGTATAATCCTAAATCATTTAGAATACAGAGATTTTGGATGCTTATATTGTGCGACGCAGGACGAAAGTGACCAAAATTCACTGAACTATTTGAAATTTTCACCAATGAGCAAGTACAGCAATTGTAGGAAATGAAAACCTAAATGAGTGTTTCCTTCTCCTTGTGTCCAAGTCACCCTTCAAAGGCATCTTCCGCTATTATCATGCATTTAACGTGTAATTTATCTAAACTTTTTTTACTATATATTTTTTTATTATATGTTATAACGATGTACGATAATATTTATTAAATAATTTTAAATTTTTATATTAAAAATTATATTAAAATATTTATAGTATAAATTATATAATTTAAAAAAAAAACGTAAACCTAACCTCCAGAACAAACAAATCCTAAAAATCAATTACGTGCACCGAAGCATCCCCCACTTAGAGATGTCAATGGGCCGTGCTAGCAAAGCCCAGTACAGCCCAGCACAGTTTGATTGTGTCGGTTAACAGTACAGCACACAAAAAATTTCGTACCGTGGGTCATGCCTAAGGTGGACCCTCAAGTTGTTCGTGTAGTGCCGACACGTCACGAAATAGGCACAGCCTGGCCCAGCACGAGACTGCGAGATGGGTCGTGGGAGGAGAGGGCACCGGGTCACGGGAGGGGGGTACACCGGTTGTCGGGTCGTGCGACTGGCTGGGTCAATGGTCGTGTGCACGGGAGGGGGCAAAACGGGTCGTGTAGCCAGTGGGGGAACGGGCCGCTGGGTCATTGAGTCGGCAGCTGAGTCATGCGACCGGCGAGGTGAACGGTCGCGTGCACGGAAGGGGGCAGAATACGTCGTGTGGTCGACGGGGGGATGGGCCGCCGGGTCATTGGGCTGGCAGCCAGGTCATGTGGCTAACAAGGTGAACAATCACGTGCGCGGGCTAGCGCACTGGGGAACCGTGTCTGGGTCGGTCGCCAGGTCATTTAGTCGGAGAAGGGAGAAGAAGAAGGGAACAGGCGACCAACGTCATGGCTTGTAAGGTGCAATGGTCGAGTCCTCGGGGTTGGAGTGCAACGGGCAAGACATGCAACAGCCAACGGGTGACTGACTGCCGCATCCAACGATCAACGGCCAACAAGTGGCCCGCAGCAACGAGCAGCCCACTTTCGCACAATGGGCAGCACGCTTCCACACAACAGGCGACCAGCTGCCAAGTGAAACGGTCAACTACCACCGCAACGGTTCAACCAACTTTTCTCTATAAATTGAGGAAATTGGACCTTTTTTTTTCACCCAACACACTCCTTCACTCCAAATTCTCCAATCTCAATTCTCAATTCTCTATTCTCAATTTCTCAAATTTTCTCACTCCAAACTCTAATGGCGTACTACCAAGGCCAAAGTTCTGGAGGCTACGAATATCCTTAAGAAAAATTTCCTGAAGCTGATGTAACGCCGTTAATGGAGACTATTGGAGCTTAAACTTCAACTGTGTCATCAAGGAAGTCTCGGAAGAGAGCTTCCATCTGGTCAAAGTATACAATCATGATGAAAACTATAGCGGATAGCACAAAAAAGGAACGAACCTTCTGCAACTTTTGTAACGCCAACTTCTCTTGCAAAATGTCTAACGGTACAAGTCATTTAACTAGGCATATTAGTACATGTGAAAATAAGAATAAAGATAAAACAATTCAAACCCAACTTTCTTTTACTCCTGAAGGTAGTGTTAGTTTATGGACTTATGATTCTGAAAGGGCTAGAGACTTGCATGCTAGATTTATTTGTTTAGAAGATTTACCAATAAGTTTTGGAGGAAATAAACGTTTTGATAATTATATTAGTAAAGCATATTGTCCACAATATAAACATGTATCTAGAAATACAATTAGGTCAGATATTATGTATTCATTTAAGAAGATTAGATTAGAACTTATTAATGTTATAAGTACAATAATGACATATATAGCATGCACTTCAGATATTTAGTCGAGTAGAACTAAGGATGGGTACATAGCTGTAATTACACATTATATTGATCAAAATTAGATTTTACAAAAAAGATTAATAAGATTTAGAAAAATTCAACATCCACGTACTGTTGAAACAATTTTTGCAAACATTATAGAAATTTTTGATTTATATGGAATTAGAAATAAAATAGGTAATATAACTTTTGATAATGCAGGTAACAATACTGCAATAATACCAATGTTTAAAATTAGAATAAGTCCACTAAATGATTTTAAATTATTTCACCAAAAATGTATGTGTCACATAATTAATATTATTATACAATCAGGTGTAAAGGAAATTGAAATTTATATTGAACTTATTAGGAATACTGTAAGTTTTATAACTAGTTTAGGAAAGCGGCAACAACAATTTGATGAAACATGTGATACTTTTGAAATGTTCAACATAGGTAGAATTCATTATATTTAATGTTAGAAAGTGTATTATCATAAAAAATTCTCTTTAAATGTTCAACATAGGTGGAATTTATTATATTTAATGTTATAAAGTGTATTACCATATGAAATTCCAATAATGTCTTTGTATAATCATCATCATAGTGATGATTATCAAAAACAATTAAATAAGGATGATTTTAAAATTGTAAAATGTTTTGTTGAATTTTTAAAACCTTGCAACAGTTAGATTATCAGGAATTTATTATTCTACATCTGTCTATGCATTACATCATTTATATGATATTTCACAAGTTTTTAATAAATATGAGGTATATCCATTTTTCCAACCAATAATAAATAACATGAAACAAAAAATTTTAAAATATTGGAATAAAATCCCTACACTATATATTTTGATTGCATGCTTAGATCCTAAGTGTAAAATAAGATATACTAGTAAATTAATTAGGGGAATACAAATGAGTTTAGGTGTAGATTTAGGATTAAATGTTACTACAATAGAAGAACAATTAAATCAAATGTTTGATTTATACACACAAAGATATGAATTAAGAATAGAACATTCTCCTCCACCAATGTCTACAATACCAGAATCAAATGTTGGACCATCTTTAGATTCTTAGGTATTTTTACAAGATCCAAGATTTGATGAAGATATTCCAACATCATCATCATACAATTATAACCCTATACTATCTAGACAAGAATTAATTACTTTTAATTCAACGAATCACCGATCATTAATATTTACTCAACATTCTAACTTAAATACGTTTGATGTTTTAGATTGGTGGAGGCAACAATCACTGATTTTTCCAATATTATCAATAATGGCAAAGGATTTATTAACAATTTCAATGTCTTCAATAACTTGTGAACAGGTTTTCAGCATGAGTGGCAACGTGCTTGATGACTGAAGATGTAAGCTTAAAGAAGATATAATAGAAGTATTAATGTGTGTAAAAAACTGAAAGCTTGCTATATTCCGTGAACAAAATCAAGTTGAAGATTTTACTGAGCAACTTACAAACTTAAATATTTCATAATTAAAACATTTTAATTTTTATTTTCCAATTTGTAATTTTTTTAAAAATGTAATTTAATTTTGTTGTAAAAAAATTTTAAATGTAATTGTAAATTTGTAATAATGTAAATATAAAATATATAATTCATTAATAAATAAAAACTTAATTTAATTATATGCATTGTTGTCTCATTTATTAAGTTGTTGAATACTTGAATGTTGAATGTTGTCATATTGATTCCTGAATTAAATTTAAATATTGATGGTTGAATGGTCATATGCGTGGGTTGGGGAAGTGGGGAACCGTGCCTGGGCTGACAGTCGGGTCATTGGATCGGTCACCGAGTCATTGCGTCGATAGTTCGGTTGTAATGCCAGGTCCCATTGTCTTAGGAAGAAGAGCCGAACTGTCAAAGGGCAAAGATTCTTCGACAAAGAGAGAAGTGGGTTGTCAAAGGCGGTGAGGCCCGAGGGGGAAGGGCAGAAGGTCATGCGAGCCAACGGGGGAAACGGTTGCTAAGTCGTGCAAACGATAGGGTGAACGGTCGCATGCATAGGAAGAGGGTGCACCGTGAACGAGTTGTGCGATCGACGGGAGAGACGAGTCGACAGGTCTTAGGTCGATCGCTGAGTCATTGAGGTGACTGTCAGGAAGTAGTGCTAAGTCCTGGAAAGAATATTATAATTTGTTAATTAAATAATAAATTAATTTAAAAATCATACCGATCAAAATCATATAATTGACCAGCACAGTATTTTTTCATATCATAAGCCATTTCTAGGCTAGCTGACGTGAACCGTATTGATACGATATAAATAATACCATATTAATATTAAATTAATATCATACCGTATCAATATGACATAATTGACAACTTTACCCCCATTGCGGTCCCCCGTTGCCGTCCCCTCCGGCAGAGGTCCCTGTCCTGCCGCATTAATGTTAATGGTGTGTGTTTGCGCGAGGAGCCCATCGCTTCCTCTGCGCCGTTCGTCGTCATTATTATATGAAAGCTGAGGTGAGGTCAATCGTATTAATTGTGAAGTTAATTCAAATCGTATTAATTCACACCTGCATAATTAATATCTAAATTCTCACAATTTCATCCGTTTCGAAATTCTCACACTTTTATGTAACTAATATCTAAAATCGACACAGAAACAAGCCGAAAGGAAAATACTTTTATATAATTTCTATTTTTCATAAAATTTTTGTGCAGCCGAGGTCTAAACGACAAAAAATCCAAAATTGGAGTGCCACAGAGGCAATTAATAATAAGATCCAGAAAGAAGTAGTGCTTGATCGGATCGACCGTCCACAGAAGAGAGCAAGATCCAAAGAAGAACGGAGGGAGGAGATGGTGGTGGAAATGGAGGGAGAGCTGAGGGGCGTGGTGCGTGCGACCATCTGGGTCACGGCGGCGCTCTCGTACTGCTACTTCATGGTCACCAGGGTCGTCCCCCCAGGGAAGCTCCGACTCCTCTCCCTCCTCCCCGTCTTCTACCTCTTCACCCGACTCCCCCTCCTCTTCTCCACCTTCCACCTCCGCGGCATGTCCGGCTTCTTCTTCGCCTGGCTCGCCAACTTCAAGCTCCTCCTCTTCGCCTTCTCCCAGGGTCCTCTCTCCAACCCGGATCTCTCCTTCCCCCTCTTCCTCGCCTTGGCCTCCCTCCCCATCAATCTCGACGACAGCCCAAAGCAACCCAAACCGGATCTTGCACTGATCCACGTGGGTCGTGTTCTGGGCTTCGCTCTCAAGGGACTTCTATTGGCTCTGCTGATCTCGCACTACCCAAAGAGGCAGGAGTACCACCGCATCTTCGTCTTGGTTCTCTACGCTCTCCACATGTACCTCACCCTCGACCTCACTTTTGGTACCGTCGCCGTATTCTCTAGGATCTTCCTCGCCGGAAGGAAGATAGAGCTGGAGCCCCAGTTCTCGGCGCCTTACCTCTCCACCTCGCTTCAGGACTTCTGGGGCAGGCGGTGGAACCTCATGGTCACCCGCATTCTCCACCCCTCGGTCTACGTCCCCGCGCGATCCGTGTCCGGCACGTACACCGCCGCCGTCGCGGTGTTCCTCGTGTCCGGGCTAATGCACGAGCTGATGTTCTACTTCCTGACGTTGCGGAGGCCGACGGGGGAGGTGACAGGGTTCTTTGTGCTGCAGGGGGCTTCTGTGGCGGCGGAGGTGGCGGCGAAGAGGACGCTCGGAAGGAAGGGATGGAGGGCAGTGCCGGTGGTGGTGGCGGCGCCGCTGACGCTGGGATACGTGTGGGCGACGGGGTTGTGGCTGTTCTTCCCGCCGGCGCTGAGGGGTGGTACGGAGGAGGGGATAATCAAGGAGTGCACGGCGCTCCGAGAGGCGGGGAGGAATCTGATGGATCTGGTGCTGCGCCGATAGGGCGGGGATGTCGTGGCACCACTTGATGCCATATCTGCCGTTGGATTGGATTCGGACGTGCGTACGATTGAATGCCACCGTACAACCACAACTAATTTTAAGAATATTATCACGTAATGTGGCATTTTAGAGTTTTCTCTCTTTTAGTTTTCAGAAGAAAAAAAAAATTCATGATAATATTTTTATTTTTATTTTTATTTTTTATTATTAAAAAGAAATTACGTTAAAGAGTGAAGTGTAAACGAAATCGTAATTTTACGTCATTCCAAGAACCAGGCTCTCAACGAACAAGACCAATCTTACCAGATTGTCCATTCCAAGGATCAGATTTCTCTTCTAGACACATGTTTCACTAAGAAACGAGTACCGCGATAAAAATGTTTTCCTCAAGTATAACGCCTTCCAACTTCACAAGATGATCAAGTTGACGGCTAAGAGATAAAATTTCCCTTCTGCCATGGGAGGTGTCACAGCGTTGGAAATCAACATTGCAGTTCTATTGTTTAACAAATTAGG
>JAMKPZ010002008.1:0-41306 GCA_024699675.1 Amphibolis antarctica
GGAAAGAAGAAAAGAAAAGGGAGAAGGATAGAGAAGAAGAAAAAATAGAAAAGGGAGAGAGAGAGAGAAAAAGGGAGAAAGGAGAAAATAGAAAGAAAAATGAAAAAATACGTTAAAAAATTTAAAAATATATATGACGGAAGTATAATGGTAGAAAGGCAGTTCTTCAACTTTCTAACAAGGTTTTCATTTTGAGAAACATTCCTAACAGAAATTGCGGTAGCATTCTAAATTTCTAACAAGGTTTTCATTTTTTCCACCTCCCTTCTTGTGGTAAGCAAATATATTCCATTTTATTCTCTCATTTTCAACTTTCTAGACTTTTAATTTTTAATCTTCTAAAATAGTTTAAGAGACATGAGATTTCTACATAGAAAAATGCAAAGACATTGAAGAAGAGGATGAGGATGACAACTTTGAGAAACATTTTAATGATTCCTTAGAAGACAATGAAGAGAATGAATGATTGTGGTTGATTGAAGTTGTAATTTTTAAGTATCATTTGACCTTACTGTCAACTCTCTCAAGTTGGCGGCCGCCAACCCGACCAGGTCATACTCCTACTCCGCTGGATTTCAACTCTCACCTCTCGTAGCTATACGTCAGTCCATAGACTAAAAGTCATATACTTACGACCGTAAACTTAAGCTGTAAACTTAAGGCCGTAAGGTTAAGGTTCTCTGCTCTTGCTCCTGCCTTCTGCGCAACCCCAAAACAGGACACTGTTCTCCTGCCGATGGCCCAGCTCCGCTAGAAGGTTCTCCAGCCAGATCTTCTCTTTTGCCACTTCAGCAATAGCCACGTACTCCGCTTCGGTGGTGGAGAGGGCAACCATCCCCTATAACTTGGATCTCCAGCTCACAGCCGTACCTCCCATGGTAAACACGTACCCAGAGGCGCTCCAAAACTTGTCCATATCTCCTCTCAGATCTGAGTCGCAGAAACTCGTCAACTCTGTCGATCCCTTCCGATAGCACAAGTCGTATCTGGATGTCTCCCGCAGATATCGTAGTATTCATTTCACGACATGCCAATGCTCCATACCCAGATTTCCCATGAACTTGCTCACAATCCCGACGACATGTGCTATGTCCGGCTGGGTGCAAGTCATGGCGTACATGAGACTACCCAACAGCCGCATACAAGAACCGAGTCATCTCCTCTTGGTCCCGTTCAGTGCTCGGTGATTGCTCCTTTGACAACTTAAAGTGGGCCTTCAAAGGAAGATCTATCTTTCTCTCATCTACGATATTAAATCTTCTAAGTACTTTCTCTAAGTACTTCTCCTGGTTTAACCTCAGTGTGTCAGCTGCTCTGTCTTAGATGATCCGCATCTCGAGAATCTACCGAGCCTCCCCCAAGTCCTTCATTTCGAACTTCCAGCTCAGTTGACCCTTCAACTTCCAGGTTTCCTCCATGCTGAAGTTTGCAATTAGCATATCATCTACATAGATTAGTAGAATGATATAGCATTCATTCAGTCGCTTTATGTAGCAGCAATAGTCTACACCACATCTGTTGAAGCCCATGATACCTATGAAGCTATCAAATTTCTTGTACCACTGTCTAAGCTCTTGCTTCAACCCGTACAAACTCTTCTACAACCAGCAGACCAATCCAACTCCTCAGCCAACTTCCACGTAACCTTCTAGCTATCGCATGTAGATCTCTTCATCCAGATATCCATGAAGAAACGTCGTCTTCACGTCCATTTATTCCAAGAACAAATCTTCAGCTACCGCTACGCTCAAGACAATTCTCATCGTGGTCATCTTGACTATCGAAGAAAACATCTACATGTAGTCAATGTCCTGAACTTGTTGAAAGCCCTTGACAACGAGTCTAGCCTTATACTTCTTGCTGCCATTTGAACACCCACTTGCAGCCAAGCACCTTCTTCCCTTCGGGTAGCCGGGTCAACTGTCATGTCTAGTTTCTTTCTAAGGATTTCAACTCCTCCCTCATGGCTGACTCCCACTGGTCTGCATCCACCGCTTCAATTGTCAAAAGTAAGAAGTTGGTAGACGGTGAGTACCTATCCGGAGCCTTGGAAACACTCGTCGATCTTCTAGGTTCAGGTGTCATCATCCGAATCTCTTATTCCGGTTGTCACTCCATTTCAACGGGTCACCAGGTTAAATGACCTGGTTGCCTCTTGGTCGACTCTGCATCTAAGCCTTCGATAGACCCTCCACCAGTCTCCTAGGTCTGCTCATTCTATTCTCTAAGAGTCCGATCATCTCCTACCAGCTCCCTCTCCTGCTCGTCCTAGACTCGTAAGGGCCCCCCACTTCCATCAATTTTAGGTCGACTCTGGACTACTGGTTGTCGACTGTCTCCAACCAGTTGTCAGTCGACGCTACCCGACTACCTCTCAACTGTCACTTCGTTCTTATGCTTCTATAACTACTTTTCTTCGAAGACTACGTCTTTCGCATGGACCACCTTCTTGGCTTCATCGTCCCAGAGCCGATAGCCAAGAAATTCCTATCTGTACCCGACGAAGTAGCACTTCTTCAACTTCGGGTCCAACTTATCCCTCCTATCTTTCATGACATATTAGTAGGATAAACTCCCGAAGATTCGTAGATGAGAGAGACTAACATTCTTCTTTCCCCACATTTCTTCCAGTATACAGAAGTCAACCGGGCCTAATGGCCCCCGATTTACCAGGTAAGCCATTGTCAACCACCACACCTCTATGGTAGCAACCACCACTGTCAACTAGCCATTCGCCTCACCTCCTGTGAGGTATAAAGTTCCCATCCTCTCGTCAGATGCAACCACGCGGATACCCTTAGTCACTTTCCACTTGCCGCTTCCAAAGCCAACATGGTGACCCTTTTCGTCTAGTTGTCTTATGGAGATTAGATTCTTGGCTAAGTTAGGGATATACCTCACCTCTTGGAGTTTCCACAGTCCCTACTTCATTTGAATCCGGACTTCACCTTGTCCAAATACACCTTCACTGACATCTCCCAATAGTTTTGCAATAGCTCCTTCCGATACATTGTATGGAACGATGCACACAAGTCCATTACCCATGTGTCGGCTATACTGTCCACACTGCAAATCAAGGCATCACCACCGTTGTCTACCAACGCATTCGCCTCAACTCCTTTGCCGATTGTCGCGTCCATCCTTTTGGGTTCCAGACACTTCGACCGGAAGTGCCCGAACTTGTCACAATTCCAACACTTGATCTCCACACGGCTCTTGCTCTTGCCACATGATTTTTGCTGATAGCTGAACTTCCGGCCTTGGGATTTGCTACGTCCCCTGCTCTCCATTCTAAGGGCTGAAGTTGACGTCTCCCCACTACTCACAAAAATTACCACAGCCCTGCCCCATATCCAACCTTCCGTGTCCCAGAGAGTTACTCACAAAAATTACCACGGCCGACTAACTAGCCAGCAGCAAGGATAACAGGATCAGTGCTCGCACCTCGTCATCAAACACGATCTCCATGGAATCTAGCTGAGTTAGGATCGTGTTGAGTTTGTTCACGTGGTCGACTGCCACTATTCCCTCCCACATCTTCATGTTAAAAAGTCTACGCATGAGGAAAACCTTTTGGAAGTCGTCGACTTCTCATACGTGTTGGAAAAGGCCTACATGACTTCAACTATCGTGATTTCCTTGGCAATATTGAACAACACATTCCTTGCCAGTGAGAGTCTGATCAGCCCCAGAGCTTTTCTATCTAAAAGCTCCCATTGTTCCTGCTCCATCTTCTTTGATTTCCATCCCAACAATGACTGGTGGAGATCCTTCTAGTATAGATTATCCTCCATCTGCATTTTCCAAAATCCAAAATCTCTACCGTCGAACTTGTCGACAACGAGCTTCCTCTCCTCTACCATCACTGATCTTTCTAGGATTCCAAATGGAACACGTCGACTATCACTTCCCTACAGCCAACTCCCGCTTCTCCTACCAGATGTTGTTTGCTCCTGATGACTATTTGCTCCCAACGACACACACCTCCAGACACCACTCTGCTCACTCGAATGCCGCTTCTACTACCGGGTGTCATCTACTCCTGATGACCACTACTGTAGATTGCACTCTCCTCCGAATACCGCTCTACTTACCTAGCTGCCAATTGGTTATGCCCAGTAGTCAAGTCCACTACTTGTGACTGCAAACTTGTTTTGTATTCTCCGCTGCACCCACTCGACCTAAAAGCTCTGTCACTAGTTGTTGGGAAAACGATTCGCACTTCCACTTTTGAGACACGAAATGCCGACACACGCCTACCCATACGCATCTCAACCGTGCACAATCCCTTAGGTTGATCGCCAACGACGAAACACGAGCTCTCTCTCTCCTCTCACAGTAACATTTATAGTAGAAGGAAGGAAGAAGAAGGTACAGAAGTTTTACATAGTTCGACAGAACGACCTACTCCACGGGATGCTAATTCTCTCCTTGTGCCGACACCTCTTCGTTACAGCAATCTCCTCTTACAAGCAACATAACTTTGATACAACATATTACATCATATATATATAGTATCACAAATGGGAAATCAAGAGTCAGAACCTTGAGAGTATCGCCAACCTCGAGCATATCGCCACCCGAAAACCACATGGACAACGCCCAATTGCCAGACCTGCAACCGCCTACAACCCAACTCTGGTTGCACCTATCCTTCAGTCGGCTACCGGTTCTCTTGGGCTGGCAGCCGCCAACCTGACCAGGTCATACTCCTGCTCTGCTAGACTTTGACTTTCGCCTCTCATAGTTATATGTCAATCCATAAACTAAAGGCCGTATACTTATGACCGTAGACTTAAGCCATAAACTTAAGGCCGTAAGGTTAAGGTTTTTCGCTCTCGCTCCTACCCTCTACGCAACCTCAACTGCCCGATTCCCAGCTACCGCCCTATGATGTCGATAGCCACCTATCTTCTGGCTGAAGCCCAACCCCCTTCACTTCTGCCACCTAACACACAGGCACTCGATTACTTCATCGTAGCTGCCACCTCATGGACCTAACTGTCACTTAAAATCTAACAAAAGACCATCTCCACTTCTTGCAACTCTAACATTAAATAAACAAAAACAATGCATGAATGAATATGAAAATAACTAACACAATTGAAACAAAGCATGTGTATCAGTCGAGTAGAGGTAATATGAAGCATTTGAGATTGATTTTAAAAACTCAATTTTTTTTTAAAATCTGGATTCTAAGTAAACTTCAAAGTAATAAAAACCGTAAGCATTTGGGTCACGGTAAAAATCACATTTAAAATATTTTTTGATTCTATCTTGATTTTAAAATCAAACTTAGTACCAAAAGAGAAAGCTGTGCAAAATCAGCCAATATCAAGCTTTTTCTCAATTCTGAAATGTTGGAAAAATAGACCACAAAACAATATTCAAAATCATCTCAATTCTCCCCAAAATTTGTCATGTCAATGTAGGGTGTGTTCACAATTTTAATAATTTAAGATCAAATTTTTCTTTACGTATTTATTTAATAATCTTTTTGAAAAAATTTGATTAATCATTCTACCAAACTCCTTGTAAATTCAATTCGTACTTGTTGACGTATTTCATTAAACGCCATACACTTACAATTATTACTTGTGATTTAACGAAAAACCACGTACAATAACAAATGTTGGTATTTGAAATAATTATTTCTATATTTATCATTATAAAATTGTATTGGTACAATTGATGGTACTCATGTAAAGGCAACAATTTATGGAGAGAAGATAACACGATTTAAGAACAAAAAAAGTGAATTATCCTAAAATGTTATGACAGCATGTAACTTTGATATGGAATTTGTGGAAAAGAATCAAACATCTGATGCACGTATTGTCACGCCCGATGATAACATCGGCAAACAATATAAAGTAGTAATAATCAAAATTTTGACCAAGGAATTAGAATCACGCCCAATCATGTTACCGGCTGTCCCACAATTCCTTCGATTTCAAACAACCTCTCCTCTTGTTTTGCAACGATGGGAAGCCACACATGGGAAGGGGCCGCCATGGATGGTCCAGGCCGTGCCACCCTTCCAACGGTTCCCATCACAATAAATCACACAACAACGAAAATCATGCAAAAATCCATACAAAACATTTCTGGCAACAATAGCATTTAATCTATAAAACATGCTTCAGCCACATATACCTCTTACAAGAAATAAAAATAGAATAGTACATTGTCAAACATTTTATTTCTCAAACCACACCATGTAATACCGTAGTACAACGTATTATCAAGAGTTGAGAAGTGCCAAGCCATCAAGTCACAACTATTTAATATTAGACAAGCAAGTACAACATACATACATCTACTTAGGTTGTGTTTGTTAACGCGATACATTGCGGTGGGTTACATGAGATTTTTAGTTTTTACATGATTTTCGATAACGAATGATGGATAAAATACATTCATTAGTTATGATTCAATAATTTCTACATTTACCCTCAATATTATTTTAAATAACATTTTTACAAAAAAAAATATATCAGAAAATTATCACCCAAGGGAAAGCTGGGAAACCGACAATCGAGGACGTATACCGACCAGCAAGCCAGCAACCGTGTACTTATCAGGAATCAAGTTAGAGTTAAGTATGAGGTCGTAACATTACGACAATTACTCCTCAACGAGCTGTAAAGTTAAACCATATAAATATTGCTCATAAAAGTTAATATATTATAAAAAATATGAAAAAGATAATGTCACACCGTTTTAATATGTTGTATCCTTACTAATTAGTGTGTATCACATTACAAGAGAAATAATTCATAATATTTAAACCTTAACTGTAATTGTAATCGCTATTACATCAATGAAATTAATCGCACAGAAGAAATAGGGCATAAGCTCGAGGGTAATCCACTTTACCCTCATGTCAGTTTATAGGTAAACATCTTAACCCTTGAACATTACGACATTTAGTCTACAACCAATCCTATGTTGACTGCCCCTTTGATCCTACGGCCTAGTCATCTGGCAGCTCCACGACCTCTGCCTCTCCCTCTCGATAGCATCCTACTCGACCATATGTGTTGATTGCCGCCTCCCATAAGCCAGTTGCCGCCTTTTAGTCTACAATCAATCCTGTGTTGGCTGCCCCTTTGATCCTACGACCGGTCATCCAACCACATGTGTCGACTGCCCCTTTCATCTTGTGGCCAGTCATCAATGAAATTAATCGCACAAAATAAGCAGGGCATAGGCTCGAGAGTAATCTAATTTACCTTCGCGTCAATTCGTGAGTAAACGTCTTAACCCTCAAATGCTACGACGTTTAGTCTACAGCAAATGTTGTGCCGATTGCCCCTATGATCCTGCGGCCGATCATTAGGTCACATGTGTTGGCTGCCCCTTTCATCCTACAACCAGTCATCAATGAAATTAATCACACAGAATAAGCAAGGCACAGGTTCGAGAGTAATCCACTTTACCCTCGCTTAGTTCGTAGGTAAACGTCTTAACTTTCAGACGTTACGACCTTTAGTCTACAACCAATCCTGTGTCGGTTGCCCCTTTGATCCTACGGCTCGGTCATCCGGTAGCTCCATGGCCTCTGCCTCTCAACAGCATCTTACCCAATCACATGTGTCGACTGCCGCCTCCCATAAGTCGGTTGCCTCCTATGACCACTGATTTTCCACGTGACACTCTATCCTGCCTGTGGCCACTGATTTTTTAACGAGACACGTGATTTTTATTTTGCACGTACTGTGAACAATAATCGACGTTTTAACATTAAAAGTCTGAATATATTGAGAAGTTAGCATTAAAAGCTTAAAAATTCTAATCAATATATTTTGTCTACGCCCATTAGTCTATGAATTTTACTCTACAACTTTTAGTCTACGGCCTGTAACAGTAACATTACGATCATTAGTGTACAGCCAGCCGTAACATAACACTACAACCTTTAGTCTACAACCAGCCGTAATGCTATGACCTTTAGTTTACAACTAATCCTGTGCCGACTACCCCATTGATCTTGTGACCGATCATCCGACCACATGTGTCGGTTGCCCCTTTCATCTTGCAGCCGATCATCAATGAAATTAATTGCACAAAATAAGCAGGGCACAGGCTCAAGGGTAATCCAATCTACCCTCACGTCAATCTGTGAGTAAACGTCTTAACCCTCGAACGTTACGACCTCTAGTCTACGGCCAATGTTGTGTCGACTGCCCCTTTGATCCTACGACCGATCATCAGGTCACATGTGTCGGCTACCCCTTTCATCCTACAACCGGTCATCAATGAAATTAATCGCATAAAATAAGCAAGGCACAGATTCAAGGGTAATCCACTTTACCCTCATGTTAGTTTGTAGGTAAACGTCTTAACCTTCAGACGTTACGACCTTTAGTCTACGACCAATCCTGTGTCAGCTCCCCCTTTGATCTTACAGCCTGATCATCCGACAACTCCACGACCTCTGCCTCTCGACAGCATCCTCCCCAACCACATGTGTCGATTGTTGCCTCCCATAAGCCGGTTGCCGCCTGCAACCACCGATTTTCCACGTGACACTCCATCTTGCTTGCAGCCACCAATTTTTTAATGAGGCACATGATTTTTATTTTACACATACTATGAACAATAATTGGCGTTTTAACATTAAAAGTCTAAATATATTGGGAAGTTAGCGTTAAAAGCCTAAAAATTCTGATCAGTATATTTTGTCTACGGCCATTAGTCTACAAACTTTACTCTAGGGCCTTTAGTCTATGGCTTATAGCAATAACATTACGGTTAGTGTACGGTCAGCCGTAACGCTACGGCCTTTAGTCTACGATCAATCGTAATGCTACGACATTTAGTCTATGACCAATCCTATGCCGACTACCTCTTTGATCCTGCGACCAATCATCAATGAAATTAATCGCACAGAATAAGCAAAGCATAGACTCAAGGGTAATCCACTTTACCATCACGTCAATTCCTGGGTAAATGTCTTAACCCTCGGACGCTATGACCTTTAGTCTACAACAAATTCTAGATGTTTCTGGCATCATTCGACATATGTCAAAACAAACTCTTCAATGTCCATTTAACATGTTCGACACCACTTCACCACCAGTGTATCCAACATTATGCACTATAGTCTGTGCTAGATACGCTAAATTAAGCAGGTGGAGTATTTGTGTTTCAAAACGAAACATCAGCTGAATTGGATCACTAAGATCTAGGTCAAGAAAGTCCCCATAACTATCCAAAAACCTAGAAAATTAGCAAAAAATTACAAACATTCATCACTAATGAAATAAAAGTAGTAGAGTAATTTGAGATAATCCTAGAAAAAAAATAATCTGAAACTATAAACAACAATAAATATAGTCTATCTATCTTTAAAATGCAACGAAATAGATGTAAAATTTTACTAAAATTTTTTAATGTAACTAGATAGAAGTAAAAGTACAGACATAATCAGATCTAGGTCATTCAAATAAAAGTACAAACATTCATTACTAACATCTGTAATACAAAATTACGAAAAACTTTAACATTTACCTATGAGAAAAATAAAATGAAAATAGTAAAGTAAAAATGATGTATTTACAATATTCACTGTAAAAAAATACAAGTAAATTTACAAACTTCACTAAAAAAATAGAATACCAATTTATTACTGAAAATTTTCAATATTCACTGTAAATTTACAATCTTCACCGAAATTTTTAAAAAAGAATTCCTAGAAGCTAATCCCACAAGTTCGAATACAAGTATTACTCTCTTTGAATGATTATAAAAGTAATGAAATGCTTACTCATTTGGGTCCATGATGAGGGGAGGATCGGGCGATCGTGGCGGGAGGAAGGGTGGATTGAGGGCGACAGACCGTCACTGCAACAAGAGGGGCGAATCAGACGCGGTAGGAGGGGCTGATCAGGCACGGGAGGAGGTGCACGCAGGAGGAGGGGCAGATCAGACGCGGAGGAGGGGTGGATCGGGTGCGAGAGGAGGGGCAAATCGACAACAATGGAGCAAGGGCAGTGCAAGTTTGCAGGTTGGGAGACGCATTTTTCAGAAAAAAAGGATGAAGGTATTATCAAAATTTTACATATAATTGCTACAATAAAAGAAACTGCTACATTATCTTATTTTACTTTAATTACTATGTACAACCAACTACATACAGTAAATATCTTACCTCACTTCGTTAACAAATACAACCTTAGTAGTATTGACCAACTACTTAACCAAAATATCGTGAGAACATGAAATATGCATTTGTTCAAAGCTACAGAATTCCACATCCAAGAAGAAAGCATAGACACGCTAAACTATCCCAAAAAGAGTACTTCACAAGGTAGGGATACATGCTTTTAAGGTGCATTTCGACTTACATCTTGTTATCTACGTTAAATAAATGAGAATGGACACATGAGGTTTTAAGCCCTAACTATCATTAAGAAAAGTTTAATAGGAATTAATTCATGCAGAAACTACTCAAAACCTTAATTAGAATAAAACACCAACAACACAACAAAATGTGATTCCTCTCCAGGTACTTTCCCAAATCATCAACCTCTTCATGGGTAAACATACTTCCCATGCCTCCAGCGGCTCACCCCATGTAGCCCTCAAATCCTCAGTTGGTGCGCTGAGAAAGGTAGGGCGTCAACTCCCTGGTCGTGTAGGGTCATTTCCTTACACACACTAGGATGACAACCCAATCTCTGGCTATTGGTGGCCTCTACCATGGAGGTGTTGAGATCACACGAGAAGGAGGAAAAACACAACCAACTAACTCACCCACGACACCAAGTTCATGGAGGAACTGAATCGGCCAAGACCTTACTAGTTACTATCGACTCACCTCACGTTTCCCTCTTTCACTAATCTAGTTTACTCTCGAAATAGTAATAAACAAACTATAAACAGGTCCTTCGACTAGGGCTTACCTGAAAGTTGTATTTTCAAGCCTGCCTTCCTCTCAAACGTGATGCGACCATGCTTGTCCACCTACACTTCTCCGAGACCTGCGCAGCCCCTCTTCTTGCAGCCCGGAGTCACACCGCTATCGCCGCTCCCGCAGGGCCGCCTCCTCTCCTCGTCCGGTTGATGCCCTAGAGGGTCTCGTCAATGGGTGAGGTTTTTGAAGAGGTCGGGTGGGAATGGATGTGACCTCTTTACTATTCACCCATTCCCACACCCTATCTATCAAATATATCAATTGTGATTTTACTTACATGCCCTCTCCATTTAAGTTATCTCGCAAGCACATAACTTAGCATAAAAAAAGCTGAAGGTGCTACACGTATTCTTCGAGATGCCACAATAAGGCGTAATGGTATTCATGTTCTTCCCAGTATATAACATAATTTATGTGTATTATACTTGATTGAATACATTATTTTTATGAGTGTGTATATTATTGTAGGTAATTAAGTTTTATTTGGTTGATGTTGGGTGTCTAAATTGATCAAAATTTATTTATTCATATCAAGATGTTAGATATCATCTTTCAAAATATGATAAAAATCATCTACCAACTAATATGATAGAAAATTTTAATTACAGATATTCACAATTATGTATAGTAATTGAGTACACTTTTGGAATTGTCAAACATCAATTTTCAATATTATGAAGGTATATGTCATTCCCTTTTTCAATACAAGTAAAGATTGTGAATGTTTGTTTTCTGTTTCATAATTTTATTTGTAAAATTGATAGAATAGATTTATTAGAAGATCTTGAGGATGAATTGTTAGAAATAGATTTTGATGAAAATAAAATATCAATTGAATATTTACAAGAAGATAATAGACGTGCAAAAGAGGTAAGTTAAGATACGAAGAAATAAATAGTTAATAAATTGACATTACAACGACAACGTAGGATGAGAGAATTTTATAAATTGTTGTATTGAATGTATGTGTTAATTTTGTTTAGTTTACATCAATGACATACTAGTCAAATAATTGAATATTTAATTTTAAATATTTGAATTAATTTTTTTAAGCTATTAATAATGTGGGTGAAATTTATATACAAATTTTCTTTAATTTTCTATATATGCACAAACGAGTAAAGTGAAAATATGGATTTTCAGAATTTTCCATTAAGTGCACAAACAATCCTTTTGCATTTTCTTTTTCTTAAATTTCACTTTGATTTTCCTTTTTCTTTTTCAAAATTTCATTTTCTTTAATTTCCAGGATGTATAAATCAAAAATTAATAAAAAGGAAAATTTTAGAAATTTTATTATTATTGAAATATTAAAAAATCAAAAATTTTATGAAACCATTTATGTACTTTATATTTAATTTTAAAAAAATTAAAAATATTTTAAATTTTAAATATTTAATAATAATAAAAATTTATATTTTTCTTTTCATTAATTCTAACAGCACACAAACCTTCGCATTAAATGTTGTTTCTGTTATGGCAAAAGAATTGACATGGATTTATTTGACGGTAGCTTTTTTTTATTTTGTGAGCAGAAAAAGTATATTTTAGAAAAAATTATTTTTCGTACCAAACGAATGGAGTAGTTTTTAGTTTTAAAAAAATAAAAAAGTTAAAATACTTACGTCATCATTTTTATTTCAATAAGAACGCTATAAAACCATGTACGTGCAGGTTTATTTATTTATATTGTTAATTAATTATTTTTTCATGAGTACCGTCAAAGTTAAGATCACTTTAATTTTTTTAAAAAAAATCTTATAATTATAAAATTATTACTTCCTAATTAATTATTACTTTATTAGCTGCATCACGTGGCATATGTACCGTGATATATATTAGCTGCGACCGATACGGATGGCGTAGGGTGGTCGTACGTGGACAGGCGGCGACAACATTATCGGAAGGCATGGATCACGGGGAGGAGCTGCGTACGCGACGACGACGACGACGACACCCCGTACGGTGTGGATGTCGGCGCGCTTTAAGGGCGACACAAGGTAGGTGAATGCAAGTTGCAGCCGTGCTCCTCCATGTCCATGGAAGGAGGACAGCCGGCCGGTTCCTGCTGTTCGGCTCTTCTTTGCGATCAAAGATACAGAACGAGAGAGAGAGAGAGAAAAGGAGATCGTGATCGCAAATTAATGCCGGAACAACATTAGAAGTTTATGAATGCATTCGTTTGGAAGGACTTCTACATTTCTGTGTAGTTTTGTGTATGATTTTAGGGTGTGTTTATTTTAACTTTATAATATAGTTTCAAAATATAGCTTTAAGTACGTGGTACTGTAATTACATCGAGAAGAAATTATACTTAAAAGAATGAAGGATAATTTAAAAGTTATGTTTATTTATTAAATTAGTAAGTTTTAGAAATTTTTTAAATATTTTAATTTATTTTTTTATAAATATTGATAGTAATATTTTAAGAATCTATTTTACTAAAAATATTTTAAAAAATAAATAAAAGTAGTAGTAAAATTCTAATTTTTTATTTTATTATGTTAAAAATATTTATTTATTATAATTTTTTAAATGTTAAATTATTTATTTATTTATTAAAAATGTCCTCCTCTTATAAATAATTAAGTATTTATTAATTAATTATTATAAATAATTATTTATTTCTTTATTTAAAAGGGTAGACATGTGATTCATGTTCTTTACTTGATAGAAGCGACTCTAGTTTTCAAGAGTGGTTGCTAAGTCGTGTGGTCGACGGGGGAAATGGTCATTGGGTCACAGGGTGAGTGGGGGGAACGGTCACCTGGTCCCCAGGGGGAAGGGTTGTGGAATGGTCGCCAAGTCGCAAGGCCGGTCCTAGGAAGAAGAGGAGAAGAAGAGGACAAGAAGAGGGGAAGAAGAGCCAAAGATGGCGACAGTCGGGGACTCAGGGGCTTCGAAGTTGGCGTGCAATGGGCGACCAACAAGGTGCAATGGGTGAGGTGAGGCAGGGCGGGTGAGGCATGTTGCGCATGTAGAGGTCGGGAGCGTCGGGGTCGGTGCACAACTGGCGACTGGCAGGGTGCAACGGACAGGGTGGGTGAGGTGCACTACATGTGCAACAGGCGATCGACAAGGCATGCTAGCGTTGCATGCAATGGGTGGGGCCAACGTGCAACGAGCGACCAACTGCCGGTTGGGTGTGCCACATGCAATGGGAGGAAATTTTATGTATAAATTAGGGAAGTTGGGTTGATTTTTTTTTCACCCAACTCCTTCAATCTCAGTTCCCAACAATTCTCAATTCTTCTCGATTTTTCTAATTTCAAATCTCAACTCCTCTAATCTCAATCTCATTCTCAATTTCTCAAAATTTCTCACTCAATTCACAAATCACAAACAATGGTCATCTACCAAAGACTTTTCTAAAGCTGAAGTGACACCGTTAATGGAGACTACTGGGACTTCAACTTCAACCGTGCCATCGAAAAAGTCTTAGTAAAGAGCTTCTATCTGGTCAAAGTACACAATATTGATGAAAACTATGGCAGACGGTACTTTAGAAGAACAAGTCTTCTACAACATCTGTAGCACTGACTTCTCTTATAAAATGTTTGGTGGTACAAGTCATTTAACTAGACATATTAATACATATGAAAATAAGAATAATGATAAAACTATTCAAACCCAATTTTCTTTTACACTTGATGGTCATGTTAGCTCATAAACTTATGATTCTCAAAAGACTAGGGACTTACATGTTAAATTTATTTGTCAAGAAAATTTACCAATAAGTTTTGGAAGTAATAAACATTTTTATGAATATATTAGTAAAGCATATTGTCCATAATATAAACATGTATCTAAAAATACTATTATGTCAAATATTATGAATTAATTTAATATGTTTAGATTAGAACTTATTAATGTTATGAGTACAACAATGACATGTATAGCATGCACTTCAGATATTTTATCGAGTAGAACTAAGGATGGATACATAACTGTAACTGCATATTATATTGATCAAAATTAGATTTTACAAAAAAGATTAATAGGATTTAGAAAAGTTCAACATCCACGTATTGTTGAAACAATTTTTGCAAATATTATGGAAATTTTTGATTTATATGGAATTAGAAATAAAATAGGTAGTATAACTTTTAATAATGCAACTAATAATACTACAACAATACTAATATTTAAAATTAAATTATTTCACCAAAGATGTATGTGTCACATAATTAATATTATTGAACAATCACGTATAAAAAAAATTAAAATTTATATTGAAAATGTTAGAGATGTTGTAAGTTTTATAACTAGTTCAGGAAAGAGATAGCAACAATTTAATGAAACATGTGATTTTTTTGAAATGCTGTATAAAAAAGTTTATTTAGATGTTCAACATAGATGGAATTCATTATATTTAATGTTAGAAAGTATGTTGTTATATGAAATTTCAATAATGTCTATGTATAATCGTTATCATTCTAATAATTATCAAAAACAATTAACTAATGATGATTTTAAAATTGTAAAATGTTTTATTGAATTTTTAAAACATTTTTATGATGCAACTTTAGATTATCAGGAATTTATTATTCTACATTTGTCTATGTGTTGCATCATTTCTATGATATTTCATGAGTTTTTAATAAATATGAGGCATATCCATTTTTCCAACCAATAGTAAATAGAATGAAACAAAAAAATTTAAAATATTGGAATGAAATCTCACAATAATATATTTTGAATGTATGCTTAGATCCTAGGTGTAAAATAAGATATGCTATTAAATTAATTAGGGGAACACAAATGGATTTAAATGTAGATTTATGATTAACTGTTAATACAATAGAAGAATAATTAAATCAAATATTTGATTTATACGCACAAAGATATGGATTAAGAATATAACATTTTCCTCTATCAATGTCTACAATAACAGAATTAAATGTTGGACCATCTTCAGATTCTTCGACATTTTTACAAGATTTAAGATTTGATGAAGATATTCCAATATCATCATCATCATACAATTACAATCCTATAGTATCTAGACAAGAATTAATAACTTTTAATTCAACCACTCACCAATCATTATTATTTACTCAATATTTCAACTTAAATACATTTGATGTTTTAGATTGGTGAAGGTAATAAAAAATGATTTTTCCAATATTATCAATAATGACAAAAAATGTATTAACAATTCAAGTATCTTCAGTAGTTTATGAACATGTTTTCAGTATGAGTGATAATGTACTGACTGAAGATGCAGGCTTAAAGAAAATATAACAAAAGCATTAATGTGTGTAAAAGACTGGAAGTTTGTTCGACTCTACGAACAAGATCAAGTTGAAGAATTTACGGAGTAACTCTCAAATTTAAACATTTCATAATTAAAACATTATAATTTTTCAATTTATAATTTTTTTCAAAAATGTAATTTAATTTTATTATAAATTCTTTTTAAATGTAATTGTAAATTTATAACAATGTAAATATAAAATATGTAATTCATTAATTAAAAAAATTAATTTAATTATATGTATTATTGTTGAATGTTGAATTACTTGAATATTATTATGTTAATTGTTGAATTAAATTTAAATATTGATGGTCGAATACTTAATGTTAAATGTTGTTATTTATTAATTAAATAAATATTTTTTAAAATTAATTATTTAAATATTAAATACATATAAGTTAATTAAAAAATCGTCAATATCAATCAATATAAATAGTATTTTTCATATCAATATCATACCTTAATTGACCTATTATTTTTATAAATTATATCGATACGTATCTATTGTGTCGACACAAAATTCATTGTACCGCGATTGATAAATAATACGGTGCGTTTAAAGTGATGGAACCACAAGACTCTTTTTTTCTTCTTTTTTTTTGCAACTTCTCGAAAGAAATGTTTCGAAAGTATCTTGATATTCGTGTCACTTGATATAATAATACATAGAAAGCTAAGAAAGATTCAAAACAAAAAGTGACGTTTATATGTCTTTTAAAACTTAAATAAGTAATATTAATGTTAAAATTATATTTTTTAAATATTAATATGATTAAATATTATTATAAGATTAATATAAAAAATTTATCTTAAAAATCTACCTATATCATGGTGACATTAAAATTAACTTTTAGATGAAAATTTGGCATTTCCAAACGAAGCCAGTGTAAATATTCACCTTTTTTTTATATTGTAAATCATTAATTTTTAAATTTTCGTACAACATTTAAGGGGTCTGTGTTCTCTGTAAATCAATACAAAAAAAAATATCATTGAAATATTTAATATTTAAAATATTTTTAATTTTTTAAAATTAAATATAAATTTTTTTAAATTTTCATAACGTAAACAAATAATCTTATAAAATTTTCATAACATAAAAAAAATATTAATTTCCAAAAAACACAAATACGTTAAACCATGTAATGCACTTGCTGTTTAAGTTTTTGCCCTTTAAATAAATTATGGAGTTTTGAAAAAAATAAATAAAGATAATTAATTACGATAATATTTGATTTAAAAATAATAATTACAGAGAAATAAAAGAGCATATGTTGACGTCCCAACCACCGACACTGCGAGAAACACATTATACAAAGATGGCTTGGAGGGACTTGTTTGAAATCTGAACGCTGATAAATTATGTGCAGATTCTTTTGATTTTGATTATTTTCAGATGTGCCGATCGATAAACACTAGCAGTTATTTGAACTTCATTAATCGTGTCTATTTCCACATCTGTAGCCAAGAACAAGTAAGACCAATTAATATAGAGCTTTTTAATTGCTTTAGCAACAGCGAATTTTGTATACTTGTGATAGTAATAAAGATCAAAAAAATTAACATACAGAAAATTTTAAAAGTTTTGGTAATTGGTGTGTGACCCTCATTCAGAATGCATTTTTTCTTGTTTCAAAGTATAACTTTTAACTTATAAAGAATTATTATAATTGTATCTTGAATGATGAGTGTTTGAAAGAAAAAATTACAGTTCAGAAATTACGTTTTATTTGTTAAAATAATAATCTTTATAAAGTTTTAATTTTATCTTTTAAAAAGTTTTTATTATAAATATTTTTAACAATATTTGAAGAGTTTATTTTATTAAAAATGTCAAAAAAATTCATAAAGTTTTAATTTGATGATGTTATATTTTTAAAAATATTTTTTATTATAAAAATTATTTTAAATCTTAAATTTAAAAAGATAAAAATTACAGAAAAAGTAATCAATGCAAGGGTATCGACATCTTGAAAGTTCAAAAAAAGAAGAAAAGTGACTTTGAGCTCAAGCAACCATGTGTAAATTACTCCTCAAAAGTATAAAAAAGAAATATTTATTTGCATCACTTTTAAAATTATTCTAATCTATTTCAAGAATTATAAATAGATGCAAATAAACATATTTTAAATTTGACTTCTTTGTAAGTTTATTTGAGTGAGCATTTTGGTAAATTAGGTTAAATTTTATGATTTTTTTAAATTACATGATTTGAAAAGTAACGATGATGTTTCTTTAAAATTAGGATGAATAATAATAAAATATGTAAGAAAATAATGAATAGTATTTATTATAATAATGTGATGATAATATTTTTTTTAAATGTGTGATAAATAAAAAATAAAATATGTAATAAAATAATAAATAATATTTATTATATTAATGTAATGATGGTATTTTTTTAGTGTTTTTAATATAGTATTTTTTAAAATTTTCATATCTAATAAATATGAGAAAAATATTTAATAAATAATAAATAATGTAAAAATTATTTAACAAATAATATCATAAAATATTTAATATATAATAAAAAAATGATTAGATAAACGTTCACATAAAAGTCATAATTACGTTAACTTTGACACGAACTTATTAGAAAAAGATGTGCCACCAGCAACCTCCCTGTGGGTTTTTTTTTCAATTTTTAATTATTTCAATTCCGCGGGAGTCCCACCACTCCTGTACAAGCCATGTGCCGTCGACACGAAGCCCCACCACCACCACATGGCCTGATGGCCGGCGTCGGGACCATATTTATAGCCCCTACCGCCACCAGTCTCCGGCAGCCAGTCCGAAGGAGGAGGAGGAGGAAGATGATGATGATGATGTCGGAGGAGACGTCCTTTTCTTCGTCGGCAGTGGTGGCCGCTGGTGCAATCTGGGCGTCGATGGTGAGCTGGTTCACCCCCGCCGTGCTCTTCGTCGTCATCAACCTCGTCATCGGCACCATCGCCATCACCTCCAAGACCAACCATCGGACGGACACCAGCGACGGCGTTGGTGAGGACGGGCGCCAACCGCCACCGCTCTCTCGTGGGTCCTCTGTCCTCGCCCGCCTCCGCTCCATCAACCTCCGCTGCCACCACACCGGGGCGCTCGTCTCCAACCCCGCACCCGCCGAAACGGCCGAAGCGACGCCGGTGCCACCGCCAAGAATATTGGTAGAGGACGAGAGGGAGGAGAAGGAAAAGAAGGACGAGGAGGAGGACTGCAGCGAGTTCGAGACGCTGGAGGAGGCGTACGCGGCGGTGGCCAGTGCGAGGGATGGGAACTTCAGGAGGAGCCAGTCGGACACACACACGGAGAGGGCGGCGGCCAAGGAGAAGACGTCGAAGGCAGTGAAAAGGTGGGCGAGCACCTCGACCACCGTGTTTCCTGGGTGCGTGGCGGCGGAGGGGGAGGGCGAGTCGGAGACGAGGATCAGGCCCAAGACGCCGAAGAAGAGTCCTGGACGGCGGCAGGTCGCCGGCGCCGAGGAGGAGGGCGTGGCTGGTGCGGAGGTGGACGCCAGAGCTGATGACTTCATCAATAGATTCAGGAAGCAGTTGCAGCTGCAGAGGTTGGAATCGATCCTCAGGTACAAAGACATGCTCAACCGTGGAAGATAGGCGTTTGCACGTTATTGCGTAAATTTTTATATATAAATTTTTATCTTATAATTTACTATAAATTTTGTTATTATTTGTAAAATTATATGTAGTTTTAAATCTCTATCGTAAGTTAAGGTTAAAGTTAGATAAATAAATAAGATCAAAAGTATTATTTTAAAAAAAATAAAAAATGTAAAACACTATCATTATCAAAATTTTATTGATACTTTTGATTATATAATCTTTGATAATATTAATGCATGTGTTCAACTTTACGCCGGGCCCGTTTTTTATCCACCGCATGATGTGTTTGTGCGTTTAGATACTTTTTGTTGGACATATATATTTTTTATGTTAGTTTTTGTTCATTTCTAAAGTTTAAGTTTAGTTAATTTTTTTAATAGAGTTAAATCTATGTAATAATTAAAATAGTAAAAATTTATATATTATAATTTATATAATAATAATAATAATAATAACGTTAAAGTTGATTTTGATAGTTAACCATGAGGCCTATATTTGGTTTATATTACATTAGGTTGTTAAATGTTAAACGAAAATTTATGTAAATTTAGTACTTTCATTTCTCTGTCTTTTTCTTATATACTATACATATTATGTGTTACTTAACAAAATTGTATTAGAGAAAAAATAAAAAATAAGAAAAAGATGGTTTGTTTTAGTGAATTGTTTTAGTGAATTTCTATTAACACCTTATTTAATATGTTTTCTTTAAGTCTACTTGTAGCTAGTTTCTTTCAATATTTTTTCGTAACGATGAAAAATAATAAAAATTTTAACTATTATAATTTCACATTAATTCCAAAAGTACCTAATTATCACATGATTAGAAGTGAAATTCTTGTCACGACTCCTTTGTCGAATTTGAACCAAATATACAATATTGTCTTGCAAAACAAAAATCAATGTCTGATCAATGTGGAAAATGATTCCATCAGTGCTATAGTGGTTGGAAAGACAAAAGGAGTTTTTTGAAAAGGAGTCAAGCAACAACAGGAAAATTTTATAATAGTGAATATAAATAATATTATAAAATATTATAATATATAGTAAAAAATAAATAAACATAAAATATAACGCAAAAATAAACAGGAACGTGCGTGCCAGCAAGGCTGGAAGGCACGTGAAAAAGTGCCGGACATCACGCGAGTTGACCGATGAGCAGCGTCGTCACACAGCTGGCCGTCGTCTCCCACATCCGGCCAACCGGCAACCGTAGGCCTTCCGATCAGAAAACACGACGTACGCTTCCGGAGTCACAGGATGGGTGAAGATTTTGCTCTGCAACACTGCAACAAGACGGCAGGACGTACGTACGTACGTACCTGATCTGAATCTGTTCATTCCAACATCTGTGCTAGCTGTCCACCTGCTCCTGCTTCGTCAAATAATTAACAACTAAAAAGCAGATATGGTATAATAAAAAATCTGGATGTCGATCGATCGACCGATTGTGCGCTAGCTAGCTCATGCTGATCTTGCTGTGAACTACCAACAAAACGATGCAACTCGAACCAACCCAAGCTGCTGGCCCCCAGCCCCCACGCGTGCAAGAATCAAGATCTTCTTTCCATGCATGCCATGCCACCGCCTAGCTTCCTCCCCACCCCGGCCCCACATCTTTATTTAATGCCGCGATCGATGGCGCACCCGGCCGCCATCCTCCCGTGCACCCGCAGATGTCGACGGAGGAGAAGAACGCCGCCGCCGGGTCCGGCCACCACGCCTGTGCTTCCTGCAAGCACCAGCGCAAGCGGTGCGGCCCCGATTGCATCCTCGCGCCTTATTTCCCGTCCGCAAGGTCCCGGCAGTTCCAGGTGCTATTTTACATCTTAATTAACCGGTCCCTTCTCCGAACCCGGTTTTTTTACGGATAATTTTACGACTTTTGAATTTAAAAGAGATTTGTATTTACGGAATAGTGAAGAATTTAATCAAAAATTTTGTCTCAAGTATTGATGTAGTTTGTTTTCGACGGAATTCAGTTTTTTTATGAAATTGAACGAAATTCTTACAAAAAGAGATTCGGAATTAAATGAAATCTTTTCGTCTCGTGAGATTTTTATAATCTTTTTGTTTCCTAAAAAGTTTATTTTATAAATAGTTAAATTTAAAATATATTATTTTTTTTATTTTTTTAAATAAAAAATAAATTTAATTATATTTAATTTAATATGTGTATAAATATTAAAATTTTAAATTTTATTTAATTTTATAAATATTTTTAAAATTCACTGACCAAAATACTCTGACAAGATTGTTGAAATGGCCGTTGGGACAATCATTTCATGTGGAACTAGCATACGTGAAACTGTTGGATGCAAATTTCAAATATAGCCTATGAGATAAAAATTAGTTTGTATGATAATAATATCATATCAAAATTTATATAAAATTAAAATTAAAAGATTATTACTGAACAATCCTTAAGATATCACTCTAGTGGTATTGATAGACATATATTTGTTACGTGTTGGATAAAATAAAAATTGAAGTTGAACTTATTTTTTTTAACATATTATTAAAATAGATTTACATGTATCTTCTACGGTTCCTCGTATCTGAAGGTTTTTATTTTTCTTTAATAGATAAATCTAACCTTAAATATGAAGCATTTTCGTAAATTTGTAAAAAAATTAAAGAAACCTCACGATTATTAATTCGATTAGGCGGTGCACAAGGTGTTCGGAGTGAGCAACGTGAGCAAGCTGATCCGATCGGTCCGGTCCCACGGAGAGAGGTCCCGGGCGGCGCAGTCCTTGGCGTGGGAGGCGGAGTGGAGGATCAAGGACCCCGTCTCCGGCTGCTACGGCGAGTACCTCCGCCTCCGCCGTGAGCTCCACCTGCTCTGCAACGCTTGGTCTGACCCGACCTCCACCGCCGCCGCCGCCGTCCCCAACCACCACTACCTCCTCAACTATCGCACCACCACCACCAACGACGACGACGACGACGGGTGCGGTGCCGCCGGCGTACCACCCGCGCTCTTGCACGGCGAGGGTGGCATCGATAGGTACGTGATGGGCCGACGAGCAGCCGGCCACCGGGGAGCGAGCGCCTTCGGCCTCGTCGACCAGCGTCAGACGACAGGTATGGTACCGTCATTAATATTAACATGTAATTAATTAATCTAAAACATGGGAACATGACTAATCAGCATATAATGGTTTGATTAATACACTACCAGTGTATATATTTTGTCAAGTGGTATGAACAATTAACGGTTCGATCGTTGAGTTGTTGCAGATCAGCTTCGATTTTGTGGAGGCATGAACATGAAGACATGGCGTGGAGGGTTTCAGTGATTGCATGACATCGTCGTATTAATTATAAATTCCTGCGACAGCAATAATCCTTGATTGATTGTTTGATTAGACCTTAATCCTTCCATTGTACTTGTTTAATTTGGTTGTTTATCTAAACATATTGGAAATCATAAGAATTAATTCTGTCGTGTAAGTTATTTGTATTTTTAGAATTAGTAGAAAATAATGAAAAATAATAAAAAATTTGATTATTATTATTTACAATTTTACGTAATTTTTGGTTTAAATAAAACTCATACCAAATAAAGTTGTGACTGTGCATTTACAAAGTCTGTTTGTTTAAAGGAGAGTTTGTATTCGATGGAAATCCAAAAACAAAAAAAGATTTCATTAAATTTTAAATCTTTTGTGTTAAATTCAATATATAAGAAAATGAACTTTCTCTGTTTCTTACCTTCACTTTCGAGAAATCTAAAATCTCGTCTCACATATACCCACGTACCCTATTGTGTCGCCCCTGTCCATTCACCCTCTTTGCCCACGTCCACCCCATCATGTTGGCCTTTCTTCTCTGCTCATGCATACGTCAATGTCTATTCCTTTCCTCCACTTATGTCTACCTCTCTTCTGCTTGCACACATGTCGACCTTTTCTCTTCACTCGTGTCTATTCCTCTTATCTTGTACATGGGTCGACATCTCCCCTCTTTTTTGCTAGCATCTATCCCTCTCTTCTGCCAACGTCCACCCCTCTCGCTCATACATGCATCAACTTTCCCTCTTTACCTGCAATCACTGGAGATGGTAGAGGAGGGAGGAGGAAGAGGAGATAAAGGAGGGAGATTTTCATATTAATCCATCTTCAATCAATTATTTTATTTAATGCAAAAATAATGCTACAATAGTAACATAAAAAAATTTGAAAAAAAATTAGCAAAACATAAAACACTATGAATGTCAATGTTAAAACTCACCCATCACAAAAATGCAAGACAAATAAAAATCTTAAATCAAAAATGCAACCAAACATCAAACCTAAAGAAAAATAACCTAAAAAATTATTATAGTAGATTTGGATGTACTAAATTCAAAACTATTATAGTAATTATTGTTGTATTATAATTACAAATTATATAAGAACTTTGTTACATTAATAGATTTATAAAAAATTAATTGTTATCTTTTGTACTTTTTGTCGAGCATTGACACCTTTTTTTGTTTTCTATCTACACTTTTTATCAGACACTAATGCCTCGTGTTTTTGATTTCTGTCTGAAGTTTTCATTTCTATTTTTGATTTTCCTTTCTGTCTAAACTTTCCACTTCCATTTTTGTCTGGGACTAACGGGTAAATTGTAAATGTTGTACATATCTATTTTTTATTATATATCACAATCGTGTATAATAATATTTACCAAATACTTTTAACATTTTACATTAAAATACCATACCAAAAACTTATATTGTAAATTATGTAATTTCTTCAAAAATTTGAATTCTACGTCTTAAACAAACACTACGTACAATCCACATGAAAAGTATAGGTTTAATAGTAAACAAAATAAGAAGTTTTTTCTATAACATTTTCACTCTTATACAATAATAAATCCTCCTATGTAAGATTCTGATCATTTAACTCTTGTCTTGACGAATAATGTTTTTGTTGATGATTCAAATTCTACTTATTAGGTAGATATGCATAACGATATCTTTGACAATACTTGTACTTTCTTTCTTTTAGTTGTCTTTTGGATTATTTATACACTTCTTCCTTACATCTCCTTTTACCTTCTTTAAAACTTGTGAACTTATTCGATCTTTTGTGATTTTATAATTATGTTTTTTTATTAATTCCTTCGTATCACAGTGGAACGATAAATGTGTTTACGAGTAAATTGTTTTTAACTTTAAGAATTAAAATTATATAATAATTTAAATGATAAAAAATTATAAATTAAAATTAATATAATAATAGTAATGATGTTAAAAATAATTTTAGAAGTAAAATAAAAATCGTGAACTCACCCGTCTCCGTCGCCGACCAGATGCTTTCTTCCAAGCAATTCTTCCAGGATCTGTGGTCCGACCCATCTCGCCTCCTCGTCGACCTCCTCCGGTCATGCACCGCCACCCGCTCGCTCCAACGCGCCAGGCAACTTCACGCCATCATCCTCACCTCCGGCCTCTCTCCCGACCGCTTCGTCTCCAACCACCTCCTCAACCTCTACGCCAAACTCGGCCAGATCGGCACCGCAGCGAATTTGTTCGACGAAATGCCAAGGAAGAACGTAATGTCTTACAACATCATGGTTGGTGGTTACATCCAGAACGACGACCTTGGGTCCGCCTGGAAGCTGTTCTACGAAATGCCCGAGAGGAACGTCGCGTCGTGGAGTGCCATGGTGGCCGGGGTGGTCGAGTTCGGTTTCAATGAGGAGGGGCTGGGCTTCTTCTGTGAGATGAGGAGGGGTGGGTTCTGCCCGGACGAGTTTACGTTGGCGAGTGTGTTGCGTGGGTGTGCGGGCGTAAAGGACGTGCGTCTGGGTAGGCTGATCCATGCCGATGTCGTTCGACGTGGGTTCGAGGCTGATGTTTGTGTAGGGAGCTCTCTGGCTCACGTGTATATGAACCGTGGGTGTTTGGAGGATGGGGAGAGGGTGGTGGAGGCGTTGCCAATGCTCAATGTGGTTTCTTGCAACACCGTTGTGGCTGGCAGGGTGCAGAATGGTGATCCGGAGGGTGCAGTTCGGTTTTTCCATGTGATGAAGCTGGAAGGACTGAGTCCTGATCAGATAACTTTCACCAGCACTTTGACAGCATGTTCTGAATTGGCCACGCTTGGCCAAGGCCAGCAGATTCATGCCCAAGTGTTTAAAACTGGCGTTGATTCTGTGCTTGCAGTGCGGAGCTCACTTGTAAGCATGTATTCCAAGTGTGGCTGTTTGAGTTGCTCAACTACGGTATTCTCACAATCCAGCTCTATCGACCATGTGCTATGGAGTGCAATGATCGCTGCCTATGGTTTTCATGGGCATGGGCAGGAAGCAATTGAGTTATTTGAGAGAATGGTGGGGCAGGGAACAGATCCTAATGACATCACATTCTTGAGCTTGCTTTATGCCTGCAGCCATAGTGGATTGAAAGAGAAGGGAAAAGAATTTTTTAAGCTTATGACAGATGTCTACGAGCTGGAACCACAGTTAGAACACTACACTTGCATGGTTGATCTCGTTGGGCGATTGGGGTGTTTGGAAGAGGCCGAAGGTTTGATTAAATCAATGCCGATGAATCCTGACACTATCATATGGAAGACCTTGCTATCTTCCTGCAAGATCCATAAGAATTTTAAAATGGCAGAAAGGATTGCCGAATGCATTATCAGGTTGGACCCTCACGACTCTGCTGCTCATGTTCTGCTCTCTCAGGTTCACGCCACATCAGGGAGATGGCAGGATATGGCTGAAGTGAGGGAGCACATGAAATACAAGAAGGTGAGGAAGGAGCCAGGGATGAGTTGGGTGGAAGTGAAGAACAAGGTGCACCGGTTTTCCATGGGAGACATATCACATCCAGAGTATAGAGAGATACATGACCGTTTGAGAGAAATATTGGCAAAGATGAAACAACATGGGTATATACCCGATATTACTGCAGTTCTGCATGACATGGAGGATGAAGAAAAGGAATGTAGCTTGTCTGTTCACAGTGAAAAGCTTGCAGTCGCATTTGCAATGCTTCACTCACCAGAAGGAGCCATGATTAGGGTAATGAAGAACTTGAGAGTCTGCAATGATTGTCATGCTGCCATCAAGTTGATATCCAAAATCACTCAAAGAGAAATAGTCATTAGAGATGTTAGCAGGTTTCACCATTTCAGGGGTGGGGATTGTTCTTGTGGAGATTACTGGTAGTAATCTACCATTAAAAGAAATGAGGTTTGCAGCAATCTTAACACTCTTACCGGCTTAAGTGCTGTGTGATACCTTTTTGTTTCTGGCAAAAATGTCAACTATGGATTGTATCTATTCAACTTTGCAGCAATCTTCAATTTTGTTCAGTATGGTAAGTATTTCTGTGAACATTTACTTTCTTATTGAGATCTTTTGTTTCTGAATTTTCTCTCATGATGTTTAATAATGAATTCAATTTGTTTATGGCCACGGCTTCTGATTTGTTCTTTTTGTTAATATTGTATTTTGAGGATCATATCTGAGATATTGCTTTTCTAATCCACTAAAATGTAAACATCTTTATCTAGAGAGCATGTACCAATTCCCAATTTTATATTTAATTTTTTATGCCTTGGGAGGGTGTACATTTTATTAAAGATATTTTCTGAACTTGCAGATTATGTTGGACATAAGGTATTCTATTGTGATACTGTTGCTTTTCTATTCCAAATTTAGAAAACTGCAGCATTTAAGTTATTTTCTGTCTTATTAAAATTTACCCTGCACATGTTGTCATTTATATACACGTCAATATTTTCTAAAGATAGTAACAGATCATTGATAAAATTGCAAAATAAATTTTTGGTGTATAATTTCTATGAGCAGTAATACTGAAGCTATACTTCTAGGAAAGCTTAATAATAGACATGACTACAACTTTTAAGAGCTTGCAGTGCCTTCCATCTGATTTGGCATTGTCATGGCTAGTAATTCAGCTCATTGTAATATTGGAAACTTGGTAATGTTTCTACCTAGCATGGCGCTATCGCAACAAGTGATTTAGCATTCATTCAAATGTCAAATTTTCCAACAAATTGATTACTCCCAGTAATTTGTTTTTCTACATTCAACTTGTGATCAAATTCTATCTGTTCTTTTCAACAGATATACTTTAATTCTATGTCAAGTTTTCCATCAAATTGTTACCCCCTGTAATTTCTTTTCTGCATTCAACTTTTGATCAAATTCTCTCTGTTCTTTTTGACAGATATGCTTTAATTCTTGTGTATATAAGGTAGAATTAGGTGATCTTTGCTTTCAAAAAGGTATTCTGTCTCTCTGGTCCACTGATAATTTCTTAGGTTGAATGTTAAATCAAATGAAGAATCCTGTAAATATTACATGAATTGGTATTGCAAATCAAGTAAGATGAAATCAAACAAAAATGCCGTGCAAACAGAACTTCAGAAATCGACAGAACCATGGTATTGCTTCATGTGAATTTCATTCATGCTTTAATGTTTTTATTTTGATGCTGAAATAGCTTGTAAATATCAAATGCTGAAAGGTTCCTCGTGAAAATTTTCATGCTAGTGTCAGACATTTTCATGCTAAAAGGAATCCTGTTGTTTTTTGTGGTAAACATTTCTTACTTCATCTGATCTACAGCTGCCACTGCTTTGGTAACAGACCTTATGTCAACAATGGAAATTCCATCTATCTTTGACCTTGAGCATTGAAGATAAGTTCCATCAGTGGAATAGATAGTCGGTCAAATAGCTTTCATATTCAAGGGACACTTCTTGAAATTCCCAACCAGGTGAATGGTTTTGGCACCACTCTCAAATCCTAGTCTTATCTATCTATGTTAACAAACACATACACACTCGCATGCGCGCACGCACCCACACATGCACACACACACACACGTACGTTTGGGTACTTGCATGTCATAAATTTGTGGCAAAATTTTAATGGGATCCTGTAATTAGCTTTGAAAGTCATTATTCATGCTAGTTCAAACTTGAATCGTTTACTGAATGCTGAAAAATCTTAGGCTTCAACTTCTAACCAAGAGTTTGATACATGCATACATACATACCTATATGTCTATATCTATATATATATATATATATGAGTCCACGGATTCTATAGGTGTCTATAGAATCTACTTCTATAGGTTCGTTGTCTTATGTAAACTGATAAGGCAATGGAGGTCCGCTGAATATAAGTTTACACAACGAACTTACTCTATTGTGTAAATTGATAAGACAATGAAGGTTCGTTGCTTCAACGAACTTACTCCGTTGAGGGAACTTCGTTGAGGCAATGAACGTGATTGATGATCTGAATCGTTCGGTTAATATTTGACGGACACTTATAGAGTTATTTTACTATATATATATATATATATGAGTTTACGGGTTTTGTAGGTACTTATAAAACTCGCTTTTGTAGGCACGTTGAAAATAACAATGGAGGTCTGTTGTATAAACTTATAAGGCAACAGACCTCCGTTGAAGATGATGTTGTCTCAATGAACTTACTCTATTAAGGGAACAAACGTGGCCGACGATCTAAACTGTTCGATTAATATTTTACAGGCACCTACAAAGCTATTTTTCACTATATATATATATATATATATATTAGTAAAATAGCTCTATAAGCATCTACAGAAATGATTTCTTTAGGTGTCCGTTAGATATTAATCAAATGGTTTAGATCATCAGTCACGTCCATTCCCTTAACGGAGTAAGTTTGTTGAGGCAATAGACTTTTGTTACCTTATTCTGTTATGTAAACTGATAAAGCAATGGACTTTCAGAAGCGGGTTCTGTAAGTACCTACGTCATGCCTAACTTGTTACATGACTCTTAAAAACATTAGGTTTTAATTTTTTAGTGAAATTAATTGTATCTGTTTTAAAGATTAAGTATAAGGATGATCAAAATTCGACTCTGATATCATATGAAGAAAGGGAATCAAAAAGTTGCTTCCATTAAAGATGGGATAATGGATCGTAGTAAATGGATATCCATTTACCTAAGAGAATAGCAATATTAAATCTTTACATAAACATTAACTTAGAAAGATAATATTGAAAAGCTGGAACAATTTTAAAAAAATTGTTCTTACTTAGATTTCAAGAAGCTGGGAAATATAATATTTTTGAAAAATCTCTTATTAAACATGTGTTTTGTTTTGGTGGAACTGTTTTTAGACAAAAATGCTTTTCTTGAAAAGCTACATTAGCAATAGTGCTATGTTGCATTTTTGTTATTTTGTCATTTACTTCAAATCTGAAGTGCAATATTCTCTCATGCAATCTGTAGGAATTGAGCTTCAGATGGCTCTGCACGTATGGCATTATACGCCTGGCAGTGCACAACAAGCATTCTTGTCAATTCAGAAGAACCCAAGCCTTCTTCCACAAGACCAAGACAAACATCTATGCTACATCTCAGCACACTCAAGCCATTGACATTGAAGTATCTTATTCTTGAAATGGCAGTCTCCAATTTTTACTTGGGTATTTCAAAAGATTGACACTAGTCATCTTCTGCACCTGTAATAATTTGTAAATCTTTAAATTGCTTGTTATCTTAAACTTTGATTTGTGGGATCATTTTATTAATGTGCTTAATGTCTAGTTAATAGTCACCCTCATCGTTTATTACGAGTGTTTCCAAAGATTGGGGAATTCCCTTTGTAGCATTTGCAACTTCATGTGTATGTACAAGAAACAAGTTGTAGATAGGTAACTTCACTTTATTTTTAGTAAATTTCACATTCTTTTCTCCTAAATTGTTGTTTCTTTTGCAAAAATAGGATGGAAGTCACCTTGAATAGACTTTGTGAATGACCACACAGAAAACACTACCATGCTGTCTAGCTATGGTGTTTGATCCTACAGGTACCTTCAAAGATTCTGTCTTTGATCGATTGAAGTGGGTGATACATTTTTTTCAGAAAGCCCTGTGGCTGCTAATTAATAGAATAAGAGCTTTGTAAATTATTTGGTTGAAGAATTGGAAGTTTGATCGATTGAGATTATTTTTGATCCTACCAAGAAGAATAAAACAAAGAATATGATGGGGATGAAGTTATTATCTAGCTGGTGAACTATGGAGGCCATGAGTCTAAACATTGCACTAGTTGTTTTAAAACAAAATCTTTGAAATACGCATTGGGCTTGAATGATGTACTTGTTATTAAAATGAGAGGAGAAATTAATTAAATAAAATGTAATTATACATGTGACAGTAATTGAGGCAACGCCTCCTCTCCTTCACCTCTTCCAATTTTAATATCTTGATTTAGATAAAATATTTAGATTAATTTTTTCACATAAACGCGAAATAGTCTATCTTTTTCAAAAAATGTGATATAATCACACTCAAAATTAGATTATCAGATTTGGATTTTCATATTCAAATTTAATTTAATTTAGGTGGAATTGATAGTTGACACTTGATCAAAATTGCTTAAATAAGCCTTGTTGTATATATATATGGAATTTGGTTTAGGGTTAAAATTTTTCTTGCAATTTTTTTACTTCACAAGTTTATTCAAAAAGAAAATAAAAAAAATTTACTTGAAGATCTACCAGATGAATTACAAAAATTTGACATTACTAAGTAAAAAGATGTTTCTAAAGTACATAAAAAATTTAGTAGCACACTTGTAATGACTAAAAAACAAAGAAAGAAAATTGTAGATAGATTTTGTGCAAATATGATGTATTATTACATGTGAGAAAGACAACTGTGATATTCTTAATGTTGTATTATATTATTATTTTATATTTGAACAACTGTGATGCTATTATGTGAAAAGGACAACTGTGCACTTGTATTGATTTTTATAAAATCTTATATTAATGTGAATGTTATTAAAATTTGTATTAGAAAAAATATTTTGTGTACTTTTATTTATATCTGTGTTGTTTATATTAATATTATATTAATATTCTGGAAAAGTTACTGTTAAATTTTCTTAATTCTTAATGTATACAAATGACAATCAAATTGAATTTTTCTCCTTGTCGGGTCGGTTCATGCATATTATCGGATCATCCGATTACTTCTCGGCCTTCCACCATCGCAGGCAACACCATCTTCTCCCCCCAACTCCAAGATCCTTGCTCCGACCCCAACGCAGGGATCGCCGATCGTCTCCGCCGGCACCGTCACTGGTCCCGCCACACGACTGCCAGGCGACGCCGAATCATGGTCAGAACCACCTCCAAAGTTCAGCTTCTGTTGGTTTTCACACGCGTTTTTTTTTTTGGTTTAACATTGGGATTGTTTTTCTGAGTAGTCGGCGCTGTTCAATTTCCACTCGTTCCTGACGGTGGTGCTGCTGGTGATCTGCACGTGTACCTACATCAAGATCCAGTTCCCGGCCATTCTCGAGCAGAGGACCGGGTAATGTTCCGACATTCTTCATCGCACTGCTCTGATCTACTTTCGATGGAAAAGTGCTTCGTCTTTGGGAAGGGGAATTGAAAAATCTTCTTTTGCATTCATGCTATGATTGAGTGGCTTCTTTTGTGTTCTTGTATCTCTAGCGATGAATAAGTAGTATAGTCCGTTCTAGTCGTGTGTTTCATGGCCTTTTTTTTTCTTTATATTCTTATTAAGCAACTGATGGTGGTGATTGGAAAGAAATTTATTTATGAAATGGGCATTTCGAATCTGATTTCTATGTAATATAAAGTACCCTGACTGGCCCTAACGATTGAATTCAAGATTACAACAACAATAATCGGCCGCAGAAATACTTTTCTTTCATGTATTTTTATCTATGGTCAAATCTTCGGTTAGATTACATAAATTTAAATCTTTTTTCACAATTTATAACCAAATAGTTTTAAGCCTTCTTTTATTTCTTTTAGTTCTTTTTTACACTAATTAATTCTTCTCTTCCAACTGTTAAATCCTTTGACCTCCTAAGAATATGAGCAAACCACTTAAACTGATTTTCTTTTGTCTTCAATAGGTGCAACTTCTACTCTATTTCCGATAAAATCATTTTTTAGCTTATCCCTTATCGTGTTATCAACCATCTAAGCATATGCATCTCAATAACACTAACTTTTTGCATTGGCCATGCTTTATAGTCCAACATGTTGAGCTATAAAACATAGTTGGGTGAGTAAAAATTTTATAGAATTTTTCCTTTAATTTTAAGGATATATTTATATCACATAACACTCTAGAAGCATTTCTCCACTTCATCCTTCCTACATTAATTCTATAAATAACATCCTCTATAATCCTGCTATTGGTACTTATTATAGATCTAAGTATTTAAAAATCACACTTTTATGGATCTTATGTCCATTTAAGCCCATACCTTCATCATTATTTTTATTTTTGTTGAACTTACATTTCATATACTTAGTTTTTTGACCTTCTCAATCTAAATTTTTTGGACCCTAAAGTATCTCTCCATACTTGTATTTTAAAATTAAATTTTCCTTACTTTCATTAACCAAAAGTATGATGACTTGGAAAAATTAAAGATTTATTTAATTAAATATTAATTATGGGGTAGGGGTGTTGATTGTGTTGAGACCTAGGGCATCAATCTATCGGCATATTGGATTTTTTATCAGCATGCTGAATTCTGCCTAGATGGACTCTGCCTAATTTATTGCTATACCATTAAGAAGGAACATGTTGAAAATTGGTCTACTAAGATATTGCCCCAGATCGACATGCTGTTTGAAGCAATGGTATGCCAAAAAATAGTCCAATAGCTTCTAGGTTCTTTGACCTATTTTTTGGCTTACAGCAAGGAAATAAGTATGCCAAATTTAGCTTTAGTAAGGTTCCGGGTGATTTTGGCATACTATTTGCCTGGGCAGTATGTTGAAAATGCCCAAGTCTGCTCTGGATATATTTCAGTATATACAATGTTTTGGTAGTACGTGTAGGGTTTATCAGCACACCCTTTTAGGTAATGGTATACCAATCTACCCTCCAATATTTTCTGGCATGTGTTTGTGGAAATGGCATACTAAACTTGAATGAAACTGTCCTTATATGCAATTTTTGAGGACCTATTTGTAAAATGAAATTAAGTTTATTTTATTGTAGCCCCTAGTATATGAGGAGGAGAGGAGAAGAAGAGAGAGAAAAATGAAAAGGAAGAAAAGGGACTCACATGAGAGGAGAAGAGGGAGGAAACGATGAATTTTTTGTGTGTGAAGAAAAAGAAAACTCACCTGAGAGAAGGAAGGAGTGAGTGAAGGTCATTAATATGAAGGAGCGAGTAGAGGTCACTGACAGGAGGTTAGAAGAGGAAGAGGAGGTGTGAGCATTGACAAAAGCATATGGAGATTTATCACTGAGTGAGGTTAGGTACCCAAACCATCTTTGGGTAAGCTTGTGAGTTAAGCATTTTCTAGGGTGTTTTTTGGGCATAGACACTTATCTTAGCTATTTATTGGATGAGTTTAAGAATTTGTGGTAAGTAGTTAAGTGGTGATTGCATGCCCTTATTGGGAGGCATGCAAATTTCTTGCTTGATAAGCTGAGGTTATGTTAACCCCATTGTGAGGAGATTGCAAGTGACTAGACTTTATGGTTGTTGTGCTTTCAGTTCACTAATTCTTGCATTGAGAAATAAATGGGTGATTAACATCCATTGTTGAATGAATTCAATGTATGAGAAAATTTCAGTGCTTGAGGCTCAAATATAGGAAATGAAAAGTGATTTAGACCCCTATTGTAGGGATAAATGAAATGTGATTTTGGGCTCCCGCCATAGGACAAAATATGGTTTTGGGCTCTACCATAGGGCTAATTGTGATTCTAGGCTTCCATCACAAGGCTAAATGTGATTTTGGACCCATTTACAGGAAAAAGATAAATGAACTGTAGCGATATTCTCCAAGTCAATTGATTTATTTGATATTTCGATATTTATGAGCAACATGTAATTAGTTATTTCATTATGATATTCTTGCTTCCTGCAGGAGCTTGTCTAAAAGTTTAATTTCTATATGGATGTTGCAAATATTGTATGCCTAAAGACTGGTTACTGAGCTGTGGCTCATTGATGTGTTTATTGCTTTATTTTAGATTTAGATACTTGAGCATTGCTTGGAAATGGTGGAGAGGGAAGGATGTTATAGATAGAAAAGAAAAAGAAAAGCTTCTTCCCTTTATTATCTTTTTGTTGTACATAACATCTATTTATGAGCACTATATGGGTTGAATATGTTATAATTATGGTTATTTGGCTAAGAAAGACTTAATTGTAGTGGAATTAGTTTGTGTTTGTTTGTTGAAACCTTTAACAGGTACCATTAGCCTTGCAATATTGGAGGATATCTCTATTTCAGTTTTCTGATAGAGTTATCTTTATAATATTGTAGTGATCATGTTCATAAATAACGTATATCAAGGTATTTCTCCTTGAATATCCTTAGTTATTTCATCTGTAAATAAAACACGCTGGTATGAATTTATAGGACATCTTTAGTGTAAACCTATGTCTATTGGAAATTCCTTAATTTTTTTATAGTTTTAACACTAATAATTGCTCTTTTATACATGCCCTTTATAATATCAATATATCTTAGGAGTATTTTTTTTTCTAAAATTCATCACAATAAGTTTCTAGGTACTCTATCATAAGCTTTTTCTAAATTAATGAAAACTATATGGAGTTTTTTTTCAACTCTAAACTTTATTATTAATTGTGTAAGTAAATGAATAACTCCAATAGGATCAAAGTCATGGCTAAGCTCAAAAATTATTAATGTTTGTGAAAAAGTATTCATAGCTTGTATTTGTGTTTTCAAAAGGGTGAAAAGAATTCTTTTCTTGGAATATTGCATTTATCATGTCCTTGATCATCATTTTATATTTTGTGCAGCTATTATTGGAGTATCTGAGTATAGAAATTACATTTAGTGTGTGTATAAATTATCCAAGGAAAATAATAAAATTGTGTTTTTTTTTCAGAACTTGGTTATAGACAAAAACTGTATATAATATTAAGTATGTTCATTCTGATTTTATAATTTATGGGCTAATTGATACCCAAATGGCAACATGTTAGTTCTATTTGGTTGTCTATTGCTGTTCATTGTAAGTTTGAGGGCTCTCTTTTGATCTCCTAATGTGTAAATGGGAATCTACCTTCATAACAAACTACAATCTAAACAAAGGCATCATTCACTAACTCCACTCTCACACTCCGGAAATGGAAAAAGTGATTTTTAGGTGAACGATTTTGAGATGAGAGGAGGGAGAAAAGTAATTTTGATAATAGAAGAAATTGATTGGAAAATGTGCATGTTATTATGAAGCTAAAAGTACTTTTGGAAGTTGAGAGTAGGAAAAATGAATGATGCCAAAGTTAACAAGCTCATGTAATTGAACAATATACTAAAAATTTCCAACAATATACTAAGGGTCCATTTGTGTGCATGGAAATGATGGAAATTCAAGAATTGAAGGGAGTTCAGGAATTTTCGAGAAATAGAAATGATGAGATTTGACGAGAAATTGCAAAATTGTAAGGGTGTTTGTATACACATGAGAAATGACAAGAATTAGACATTTGGGTGTTTGTACGAGAATTCATATGAATGTTAAAAGAATAAATTTGTATGAACACATGATTAAACTTTAATCCTATTTAAATATTTCAATAATGTAAGCTTAATAAATATTGATAAAATTTTACTGCATTAGGAAAATTTGATAAATACTGATTAAAATTTTTATTTAATTTTCATATTTTTTCATTTTTTTATCGTTTTATATTTTCTTATAAGTTTCTGTTTTAGTATTTGAAACTTATATATTTTCATTTCATTTCATTTTTTTAAGGCATCGTTGGTTTTTTTCGTCTTCTTCGGTGAAGGTTGCTAGAGTTGCTACATTTACGGCTTGGCGAGTAAATGACAGCGCATGTACGCACATCCATGGGCTGAATAACAAGAGGCACAATGGTGATTTCTCATGACTCACCATCTTAATCTAACCAATGTGATTGGGGGAAGAGAAAAAGGAAGAGTTTGAGTTGTCGAAAGTCTCGACGGTGGAACTCCAGGTGCATCTTGACTAGACCAACACAATCGGGGGAGTGAATGAGGGTTTTGGTTTTTCCGTTCATAGTTGGAACGGAGGATTGGAGCTGTGAAGGTATCCACCGTGTAGGATCAACAATTTAGGGATTCGTTGTGGGATTTGGTGATTTAGGGGCAACAAACGACGAGACTCGATGGTTTAGGGTGGAGTGTTGGCGAGGAATTTAGTGCAATTCGTCAAGTTTAAGCAATGAGAAGCAAATGAGTGGTGATGAAGGTGCAAACAGCGGCAAACATGGGTGGTAGTGAAGATCATTGGAGAAAAAGGGTGGAATGGTTGTGGTGTCAAAGGGTTTGTGTGGGTTTCCTTTGTATTTCGAGGTGCAGGGATGGGAAATGGAAGAATGTTACACCTTTGGTTTGGAAATGATGGAAATGCAGTTTCCCATCATTTCACGTTTGTGTAAACACCTCCAAAAAATTGGTCAATGGGAAAGTGAATTCTCATGAATTCCTTTCCCACCATTTCTAGGTGCACAAATGCCCACTAAAAATAGTGAAAAAGCAATTGTCCGTTGGTAATTTAATCTATTTGTAGTAAATCATAAGTAATCAATAGATGTTACTAGTTGTGCTACTCATATATTGTGATAACATCATAGCATTATTGCTATAATCTTGGCCTTAACTATCTACAAGAACTGATTTTAATAAATATCAGGTGAATTGTTCCTCATTGGTGCTATCTGTGAGGCCAAAATCTTGTTTTGACTAGGCATAACTGCATCCTCTTATGTTGATATGAAAACATTAATTTGTTAGTTTTGTATGAACACTTATCTTTTAGGTGATCATTTGAAGGATAAATGTTCCCCCTGCTGATATCTCTGTCAAACTCAGATTAACCCTCAGTTCCTGCTGATTAACCCGTTCGGTATTTTGTTTTCCTAATTGGGGCCATTTACATATGCTCCATGGCCTTAACATAGTCTGTTTCTTTAGTTAGTTAATTTGTTTCTTTGGGAAAAAAACACTTGGTTCTTTGTTGTATGGTTGTTTGTGCGAGTGCTGTGTTTGCAGCCTGTTTCCATCATAAATTTTATATCTGTTGTCTTTGAATCAGTTGCATGTGTCATATGGAATACCGTGCTTCTGTTAGAATGCTATTATTATGCTACTTTAAAATGCTGAACCATTCACCATATAATTCCGTGACTCCACAGGTTTCGTGGTTTCTTTTGGAAGGCAGCAAGAATAGGTATTCTTTGGAATTGCCATTTGCATAAATAAAAAATCAGTCAATTATAAATTCTTAAATTTGATTGTGGATATTCATATGTTGGAATTTTAAGTTATGGAAAAAAGAATGCAGGAGTCCAATTTATCATAACTTTTGTTGCATTCCCAATGCTTCATTGTTTTCATCACCTTTATGAAAAATCATTAATTTCTTTGTGACATTTGTATTAGGTGATCTATCTTATTTTCCAAATTAAATGGAGATGGTGTGCATGCACAAGTGGCATTTGACCTTGCACATTTCATACGCATAATACTGCTTTTATGATCTTGCATTGACATTTTTGTAGAATGATTGATTATGGATTCGTCCTTTGTAGTGTATTTTTTAGTCAAGATTCATCATCAATTTATCACATCATGCTGACAACCAGATTACGAATAATTAGATTATGAAAATTCCTTAATCTCATCACATATTGGTTTGACAAGGCTGTATAATCTTGATATACAACATTTTTGAGATGGGATCATATTTACCAATTTTGGTACCACCATCAATGCTTGCTTATAACCTATTATTTTGTTTTCAGGTGAACGACTCAGCCCCTGGGTAGCTGTTGGATGCTTTGCAATGGGTGTGTCCATACTAGTTTTTTGAGTAGTTATTTCAATTGGATGTATCCATGATTGTTTTTACGAGCAAGGAAATCTTTATTGGTCCTCATATGCATTTTCTGTTAACCTTGTTGGATCAAAAGGTGTTTACCAATCATCATCATGCACTTAATTGTAGTGAACCTTGTAATGGAGATCATTTTCACAAGATTCAAATGCTTCCTACAAGGCTGCGTTAATACAATACTAACTTGATGGGTATGGTTTTTTTTTTCTTCCCATCTTTGGTTCCACAATCCACATTGCATTTATTGTTTAGACGCTTAAGCAGACTTTACATTCACTCAAGCTAACCTTCAATAACTAGGTTCTTGATGCTTTACCTCTTGGTTTTATTTTATTCTCCTTGGTGTCTTCATCTTTATATTTTTTCAGGCAAAAAACTTGCATTTTTTCTTGTTCACAATTACATAGATTTCTCCTCACTTTTTTGGTCATACAAACACAAAGTAAATTATGCATCCCATTAAAATTATTTTTAAACAATAGGACTAGAAGATTTAAGGCATCCACATAGAAAGCATATATGTAGCCATTTATATTGTACTTTTCAAATTGTCTATCTCATATTGTGATTACATTATCAAGTGGTCGAATGCATGGATGCTTATTGTCAAGTTATACCTAATTATTTGTTATATGTATTTACTAGGAGGAAGTCAAGTTGGAGCACAGAAGGGCAGAGACATTATTTTTTTACCATAAGTTTCAAGTAAATAGGCAAGTAACCAGAAAGCTTGGGGCTGGCCTGAGAGAGAGGTGAATGGTCTATCCATAGTCTATGCCCACATGTTTTTATTAAAAGCAGAATATAGAAAAAAAAGAAAGAAAAAAGAAAAAAGAAGAAAAAAGCAGAATATAGAAAAAATAAAAGAAAAATGAAATGGCTCAGAAAAATTTTGAAAACCAGGAAGCACCTCAATGTTAGAAAACACCTAAAAAAAAAGAAATAAAAAACAGAAAGGAACATTAACATGGTACCTGACCAAAGTTTGTAAGATGAATTTAATTTGAGTGTTGTGAATTTTTTAAGATGAATTTTAAGTTTTTCTTAAACCGTTTAAGACTTTGATTTTATGGACACTATGAAATCAAAATATTAATTATTGTAATCCACAGGCTTATTAATTGTGGGTACCATTTTATTAATAAATTATTTTAAATTATATGAGTATTAATTGTTAAATATCCAAATGTACAATAACCATTATGCCCAAAATGGTAGATAACAGTTATATGAAGTGAGGGTTAATTTGATAAGTTAAGTATATCTCGTTATTTATATATGTAGTAGTAAAGAATTTTTTAAATTACCAAGGCTATGCCTTGGACATGTTATAGGCAACCATAAATTGAATCAGGTAACTCATTCATCATCACTCTAACTCACTCACATCCTTAGAGGCAGGCAGGTGTAAGCAAGGTAAATTTTCAAAGCTGGGGCAATATTCAAATGGGACACAGAGTTAAATAATTGACCCAAAAAGGAGAAATGACAAATGGAATGTGCGTACATTGCACATATGCCAAATCTTAAACAGTACTGATGTTTCTACTTATTTAAACCCTGACCTATTGGGAACATCATCACCAATGCCAATAAATACATGCACGTGGATAGGCCTTACCTCCAAACACATGAATTATATACACACACACACCTACACCTGATGGTTGGAACTCATACTTAATTAGTCTTTTTTTTTTTCGTTTGAAAATAAGATTTGTAAGAATTTTTACTATATAAAGTATATGTTTTGTCAAACGGTGAAACAAGAATAAAGATTTTTACTGTAGAGATTTTCGAGGATGGTGCTAACTTAAAAAATGTGAGTTCTTGACTCACTATAGCTATAAGTTTTATTAAACAAAGCCTTTATTGTTAGATTAGATTTTCATTTAAAAGGGTTCCTTCCTCATTATTGCATTTTCAATTGCTTATTTTACATCAAGTACTCTTGTTGTGGGTATGTTTAGAAGTGAACTGATTAGTAAATAGGTTAACCCACACACTGAACATGTGATGTACCAACAACAAAAACTTGCATATATTGATCAAGCAAAAGGGGGTGCTCATACATTATTGTGCCGTAGCTACCACCACCATTATCATCATTATCATTATCTATGTGTAATGAGCTTGGGATCAAATCAAATGCTCCCTCGTATTGGTTGTCATCGTTGACAACATTAACTAATTCTTCATCTCTTAAGTATCAAAGAAAGAAAAAGAAAAAGTAAGTGGACTGGTACCGACACCAACACCTTAATTAGCTCTCAATCAATCATGGTTGTGTTTGGGGGAGGTCATTGATCTGCTTGGTTGTGGTGGTGTTCATTACCCTGACCTCTGACAACCCAACGCTGGCCGCCTCCTTCCTCTTCCTGGCTTGGATGATCTTCTGAGTGGACTTGTAGTATACACCGTAGAGGATCAGCTGCGCCAGTGCAAACAGCACCCCCAAGCCATTTGGGATCTGAAATAAACAAACAACACATTCGAGAATCAAGACATCCGTCACTATAGGTAAATGAATTTAATTTTACATCTATAAGTCTGTTTTCTTGTAATAAGTCTGTATTTAAAGAGAGAGAAGAATATATATATAT